>OZ023268.1:3283345-3480845 GCA_964006375.1 Tillus elongatus
GCTACGTCCTTCACCTACAAAAACCAACAGTGAAGCCAGAGAAGTAGTCTCCAAGTCTGTATGTAGTATGGACAAGTTTCACCAAGTAAGGGCAACAACAATCAATGAATCTAATTGGCTT
This sequence comes from Tillus elongatus, assembly GCA_964006375.1. Classification (NCBI taxonomy): domain Eukaryota; kingdom Metazoa; phylum Arthropoda; class Insecta; order Coleoptera; family Cleridae; genus Tillus; species Tillus elongatus. Next base: position 3,283,467 of record OZ023268.1, read on the forward strand.
ATTAAGTAAGAAATACTTAAGATAAAATTAAAAACAATATGAATTTAACTATCTTACCTGATTCCCAAACGACCGCCAGTGTTTTAGTTCGGCGGGAACACGTTCAATAAATTAATTAAAATAGGTACTACAACGTTGTGTTTTCCTATTCCTATATTTCAATCTGCCAAATTGATTTCCGCACCTTATATCAGAATCATGGCATACTCTAGAAACTTATTTTAATACATATAGAAATTCCTAAACATCCTCTATTCTCTTAATATTATAAGTAATAATAATGCTTTTACTATTGGCTTCAACCAATTAATCAATGGACTAAATTAATAAATATATTTGAGTTCACTTGGTCACTGGCTTCTCTGACGATTTTAGTCTTATAAAATTATTGATTATTGGTATATTGATTGTAGATTGTAGACATGTCTAACACTGCGCTGCGCCGCGCAATCAGGGTTGCCAGGTTTTTAAAATTAAATATCGCTGTTTTGCTGAACGAGATCGCCCATAATAGCCAACTAAGCTAAGTGAAGATTGGTATTTGTGATGAGCACTGATAAGTACATTTTGAGAACCCAAATCACCACAACACATTTTAAAAGACCTGACGATCGTTTCACTAACCAAGTTAGCGTCATCAGAGGATGAAAAATTCTTACTACTTTAAAAATTAACATCACCTTATATACGGGATCTTATATAGGTAAAGAGACCGAACTGAGATGGGAAACTAGTTGCAGGCAAATTCCGCCGTATATTGTATTTTAATCGCCGGACGAGGTCTTTGCACTGTCCCTACTAACTTATCTAAAAGGTGTCCAACTCTAATAATTTTGGGAAGGTTCAACGACAACTAAATTAACATAGTTTCCTTTGGCGGAAATATCTGTATTCTTATGTTATCTTTAGGACGGGTTGAACCGTGGGAATCTATTTAACAAAGCAATCTATCAGGTGACTCGTAATCGGCGGTGGTGAAACGTTCATACATTTTTTGTTGTAACTATACTTTGCAATATATATACTATCGAACGCGTTTAGCTGTCCTGGTTGTCTAACATTTTTTATTAATTTCAGATTATCTTTATTAACGTGATGATTATTATCCCAAATATGTCGGGCGACGGAAGTTCTATCTATTGTTCCGTACCGTAATTGGGCTAAGTGTTCTTTGAATCTAATTTCCCCCATTTTCGTGGAAACGACATCAAGATCATAAATAAATATAAAAACAAAACCAATGAGGCTCTAGGAGTGACTCCGGCTATAGACTCGGGCTTTGAGTCTTACAGAGCCCTTGAAGGAACCTCCTTTAAGGCATTCTGGGGCCTGGGAACGGTTAGCTTCCGCCCACTCAGGAAGCAACTAGGAGTTAATGGGACTTAGGTTCATTCCGGTCAACCTCCAACACAGTAGGGCAGCCACGGCCTGACAACTGATGGCTCTGAGGAACACGGATGTGGCTCTCATCAAGGAACCGTACTTCTATAAAGAAGAGGCCAAGGAACTCCTCGGAGCTACTGGAAAGCTGATTTACAGCAGATCTAGCGAGAATCCGAGGGCCTGCATTTTTGTCAGGGAAGGGATAGAGTTTCTGCCTTTCATGAATTGCTGTACCAGAGACCTGACAACGATCCGTTGTGGAGGAGCGGATGGGCGGAGGGACATTAATGTCGGATCAACCTATCTGCCAGGGAACACCACGGACCCTCCTCCACCCAAGGAATTTGAGCATCTGATGGTGGGTACAGAGCAGGTGGATGGCAGACTATCAGCGGCATGGATGTGAACGCGCATCATGAGTTGTGGGAAAGTTCGGACACAAACTCTAGGGGTGAGGCACTTTATAATTCTTTATGAAATTTAATTTAGACATATTGAATAGAGGTAATAAACCGACCTTCGTCACAACACGGCGCGGCGTAAGGAAGTTTTAGATCTAACGGTTTCCACCCAGTTTCTGAGCGACTTTGTTAAGAACTGGGCTGTGTCTGGGGACGTGAGTAGCTCAGACCACAGATACATCCGGTTTGAAATCGCCAAAGTCGAAAGACAAACGGTATGGTACCGGGATCCCCCCAAAGCGGACTGGAAAGCCTACAGGGCAGACCTAGCAGCCGAACTGCGGGTGGTTAAGAGTACCATAGACAATTCAATAGACCTCGAGATTGCGGCGGCCCAAGTGCGAGACACAATCATCTCGGCCTATAACGCCAACTGCCCCCTGAAAATCAAGGCGTTCACCAGGAACGTCCCGTGGTGAACGAAGACCTCAGGCAAAGGAGGACGCAGGTTCGTAAGCTGATTAACGCGGCCAAAAGGTCGGGAGCATGGTATGAATATAAACAGGCCCTCACGACCTATAACAAAAGACTGAGGGACGCCAAGAAGGAGTCGTGGAGGAGGCACTGCGAGGAAGTGGAGAACACGTCCGAGAGCGCTCGACTACACAAGATCATGTCCAAGGGCACTCAGACCAACATAGGCTCCCTTAGAACATCTACAGGAGGCTTTACAAGCTCGGGTGAGGAAACTATGGAAATTTTACTCCAGACGCACTTCCCCAGCTGTAACATAATAAACTAATCACCTGCGGACTGGGAAAACTCAGAAATAGAGGCGCCTTATAGGCGGGCATCTAGAGTAGACTGGACAGTCGCTAAAGAGGTGGTTTGAGCAAAAACAGATGGGCCATTAACAGTTGAAGCCATACAACTCCCCGGGATTTTATGGAATAATGCCCATCATGCTTGCGTCGTTAAATGCTTGATGGTTTTCTTGACTGGGACTGTGTAGAAGCGTTTTGTGAGCTTTGACCTTTTAAAGTCTGGACTTGTCAGAGTATTTAGAGAACCAGGGCTTTTGAGTGGCTGAATATGTTTTCTGTGTACGTGGAATAAATAATTCCATGCCAACTTGGATAATTTCGGTTACGTTTTGTGAGATATCAGAGGGGTCAGGATGAGAGAAGCAGACAGACAGCCATGGAAATGAGGAAAAGTAATCCCGCATTTCGCGCCAGTTCGCGGAGTTGTAGTGCCAAACGATACGTGGGTGTGATGGCTGTGTGACCTTGGGTTGCATTGCACAGGAAGCAGTGACCATGCCGTGGTCTGAGCGACCAAGGGGGGCAGTGACTGATGTCTTATGGCATTCAGGTTTTGTAGTATGAAGATCCAAGGAATTTGAGTTGTGTTGGGATGCGAGGAAAGTAAGTAGGTTGCTGAACCATATTGGCTAAAGAATTGCTGACTGCAAAGGCCTCCGCTGCTCTCCCTTGTGGATCGGTTTTTGAAGATCCAAGCCATTCCTTATTATAGACATTGAAGTCACCAAGAATAGTGACCTCGAAGGAAGGATATTCAGAAATCAGATGGTCGGTTTTTTCAGAAAGGTAGTCGAAATGCTGGACAAAGTTGTCGTTAAAAGGTGATCGATAAATGCATCAGATGAATTTAGTTGCAGCCCTGAGAGAGAGTTTCATCCAAAGCATGTCTTTTCTTCCAGCTTCTAAATTGGGGAGTCTGGTGCAGGGTAGATTGCTACGGACGTATGCGCACACGCCTCCATGCAATCTAAAGAAAGTAAGGAGCTCATACCCGGGCAATTAAGGTGATTAGTGTCTGTTTTGGCACTGATTTGGGTTTCGGTGAGGAAGAGGAGTTGGAGCCTATTAGCCTGGAGGAAATGGTGGACGGAGTTCAGTTTAGAATTTAGGTCACATATATTCGAGAAGGATATGTTAAATCTTGATGCCGGTGCCCCCTGCACACCCCTCTCCCGGAGATCCGAATGGAGGGGTATTTTGCCTCCGGAATCTTTTGCACGAGGAGGAGCCATCATCATTTTTGTTTATAAGGAAAACCGACTCATACACCAGAACCGGAAACGTCCGTTGGGACTTCACCGGCCCCTTGATGTAAGGGGTGGTAGCTCCTCGGGCGTGAAAAAATCCTTTACTATCACGTAAAGAAAAAGTCCATTACCACCTGCCATCATGTTCCCTGAATGTTGTGGATTGCGCTAACATTTTTTAAATTCTATGTGTACTAATTAATTTTTCCACCAACCAATAAGTAATCCGAATATTCGTCATATTTAGCCATGTTTTTAATGTACTCTAAATTTGTACTATATCTACTTTTACTTAAGGGAAATTGAATTAATCTGTTTACTAAAAAAATTAAACTGGCCGTTTTTTGTCATACGTTTACGCATAGTAAAATAGTTACTTATTTGATAACCTAAAAGTCTTACTCTCGCGAAAAATACCGATATCAATATTATATTAAAAAAAAATTCTGGACGCAGCAAGTGCGTTATGGTAGTGAATTTTCATAAAAATATTTTTAATAACAAATATGTGTGTTTTTTTAAGAAAGCAGGCATCAAATTTGGTTACCAGTATAACCTATATACTAAAAACAATGTGCCATGTTTTATCAAAATAACTTTATTGTGTAAAAATATACAAAAATTTCCAAAAGTAAACTTAAAGTGTTCCCGAAAAAACACGTTTCTTGGTCAACCTTATAGGTTAATAACAAATTGAGCTGTTCAAATATGAAACATTTGATCAAAATTCGCTACCATAACGCACTTGCTGCGTTCAGAATTTCTTTTCTTACAAACATGCATTATATTTCGATGGAAAATGCAAAAATGAAATAACATAAGGCGTGTTTGATTAAAAAAAATATGAAACATTTGATCAAAATTCGCTACCATAACGCACTTGCTGCGTTCAGAATTTCTTTTCTTACAAACATGCATTATATTTCGATGGAAAATGCAAAAATGCAATAACATAAGGCGTGTTTGATTAAAAAAAAAGGAAATTTGTATCACCAACGACTTATGGGCCACCCTGTGATTGTATAAATATTATTTTAAGATGTAGCTCAAGACACCCTATAATTAATGTATACAAATTTTTTTCGTCTCTTATATAATAACGGATATATTGAGCTTTATTGATTTTTTACGAAAATTCGACAAAAATTGTATACCATTAAATGATAAACTCTATAGCTAAGGCTACTTGTCAAGCATCAGAGAAAGGGTCTATTTGAAATGAATTTTCTGCAAATATTTTAGTAAAATGAAGGACAATGACGGTTGAAACTAAGACTTTAGGGTTTGTAAAACATCCTTCTTGAAACATTTTATTTCTATAGCCCGTATTAGATTCAAGTTATTTGGCTAAATGTTGCCAATTTTGACATTTTAAATCGCCACTTTGACGTTTTGAGGAAAACCTCAATTTATTTTTCTTTAAATGCCTATAACTTTTTTGTCTTTTGAGCTACATAGGTAGGTAACTTACCTATAAGGATATAAACCTGCGTGCCGAATTTGGTTGCCCTTACTTTGTTGATTCCGGAGATATAATTTTTTTTCGAAAGAAAACGCAAAATTTTCCTGGAAAACCTAGGCAGATTTTCCTGGCTAACGAACTTATCCAATCTATTAGCACAAGGAATTTTTTCACCAAATTTAATCAAAATCGGCCCATTATTTTTTGAGTTATCGGTGTGATACATATATATATATATATATATATATATATATATATATATATATATATATATATATATATATATATATATATATATATATATATATATATATATATATATATATATATATATATATATATATATATATATATATATATATATATATATATATATATATATATATATATATATATATATATATATATATATATATATATATATATATATATATATATATATATATATATATATATATATATATATATATATATATATATATATAAACATATAAAAATTGAAACTGACCTTGGATATGTTTTCTCGGGGGCCTAATTAGCGCTCATGTGAAGAAATTTTTTCAAAATTCAAAAGTCGGGATCTCCTCATTAGTGAATTTTTTTTAAGAAAATTCACTAACAAGTCATTTTTGGCGTCTGGTGCTTGTACAAAAGTTCAAAATCTGGTACAATCTAAACTTGTAATTTGGCACAACTTTTTGAGCAATTGAGCACCTCTGGCAACACTGCCCATTAACCTTAAATTCTACGTCTACACAAACATAATTATAATATAATAATATTTGTATTAGTACAATTTTCACACAGTATTATTGATTTTAAAAGTCACCGATGCTTTAAGCGAAATAATAGTAAAGTGAACCATGAATGTTAAAGAAAGCCAGGTTTGTGATTGCAACAGTGAAACAAATCACAGAAGTGACTGCGAATACAGCGATAACATTCCCGTAGATGGCTTTGATTTTAAACAAGAAAACTCCCAGGAACAGTGGAGAGATGAACTTGATAACAACACAGTGTCCCCGTTTTTTACTGTCAAAGTGGAGGAAAACGAAGGAGATTTTTTGGAGGAATCAAAAACCTTCAGAAGTGACGTGAGCTACCAGAAATCTGATGATTCAGAAGCTGTTATAGACGGACAGATAATTGATGTGAAAAATGAAAACGTGTGTGTTAAAAGTGAAATAAAAGATTTTACAGTTAAAACATTAGATTATGACCTCTCAGGTATTAATATGAGAGACATTGTGAGTATCAATGACGGATCAGTGAAAATTGAAGAAGGCCTAGAATTAAAACACAGCACGAAAACCTGTTTTAAGTGCAGCAAATGTGAATATAGCACTTCCAGTAAAAGCAGCTTATCACAACACACAAGGATAAAACACAGTGAAGGGAAACCAAAACCCTTTAAATGCGACCAGTGTGACTTTACTACTGCTCATAAAAGTTATTTATCGCAACATAAAATGGTGAAACACACCAAAGAGAAGCCTTTCAAATGTGATCAATGTGATTATCGTACTGCAAGAAAGTGTCATTTAACACGACACACAGTGGCACGGCACACTTTTGGACGGCCGTTTAAATGTGATCAGTGTGATTATAGTACAGTCCTTAAGACGAGTTTAACGAAACATAAAATGGTGAACCACACGGAAAGAATATCGTTTAAATGCGACCAGTGTGACTTTAGTACTGCCTATAAGAATTATTTATCACAACATGTCATGACGAGACATACCGAAAAGAGACCTTTTAAGTGTGATCGATGTGAGTTTAGTACTGCCCGTAAGAATTACTTATCACAACATTTACTGGTGAAACACATTTCAACGAGATCTTTTAATTGTTATCAGTGCGATTTTACTACTGCCAGGAAGGCTCATTTAATACAACACATAAAGGCAAGACACACAGAAGAAAGGCCATATAAATGTGATCAGTGTGATTATTGTACTACGGCAAAGTCTCATTTGTCACAACACGTAATGGGTAAACACACTGGAAAAATGCCGTTTAATTGTAACCAATGCAATTATGGTACCGTTGGAAAGTTTCAGTTAACCCGGCACATAATGGCAATACATACCAAAGAAAGGCCTTTTAAATGTAATCAATGTGATTTTTGTACTGTTGGAAAGCCCAACTTAACACGACACATATTAACGAGGCACACTAAAGAACGGCCGTTTAAATGTGATCAGTGTGATCATAGTTCTGCGGCAAAGTATCAGTTAACACGGCATATAATGGCAGTGCACACTAAGGAAAATATGTTTAAAAAGTGAATAGCATGATTATCTCACAAGTCTAAAATTTAACTACATTTTAAGTGGTCGTGTAACTTTAGTACGCCCATAAAAATCACAGTGATCAAAAACATATTGAATGTGTTTTTTATTTATTATTGTTATTTATTGGTTATTAATTTTTTATAAGACGTGTAAAAATGGTTGTACCAATCATTAATCATAATATCCGAAGATTAGTCACTAATCTTTAATAATATAAAAGACAATTTGTATGTGTTTAGTGCATTTTTTTTTAACCTCACTAATAGGGAGATCTATGTTTATATATATATATATATATATATATATATATATATATATATATATATATATATATATATATATATATATATATATATATATATATACAGGGTGATTCATAAGTGGTGACCAAAAATGGAACCCCATGTTCTTTGAACAATTTTAGAGAGGGTAAATCTTATAAAAAATTTTCCTATAATGCTCATTAAAAAGATACAGGGTGTTGAAAATGAATTTCAAAAAATAAGATTTCTCAATTTTTTAAAAAGTAGTACATATATTTTGCTGAAACTTCGCATGTGTAGGCTGCTATGGAAGGCGCGTATTCTACCATAACAATTGAATCGGCTAATCCAGCAGTGGCGCGCGTACCCACATGTCATTGGTTATCCCTCAAGAAAAAAACGGGTAAGCCAATGATTTATTTTTTATTTTTTGAATCTTACTTTCATTTGTGAACAAAATGACTCTCTTGATAATTTTCCGTACGACGCTTATTTTACGAGTAAGCAATGAATCAGGTAAGTGTTTTAGAGCACAGTTCATTATTTTTAACCAGTCGTTGTTTGGTAGAAAATCGCAATGATACACTTTTATGCCTCCATTGGCCTGAATACACGCACGACATCTTTTTAATATGGAAAATTTAATGTCTTGATAATTTTTTGTACGATGATTATCTTTGTTGTATTTTAGTTAGTAGTAGTCTGGTTTGCCAAAGTTGTCATTAAGTGTCACTTGACCTTTAGGTTAACAAGTTATTATTTTGAATAGGTGTAAGTGGTAAACTTTATAAAATTGCAAAATTTTCTACTCTTTTACTTCTTATAATGGAGTACACCTCAGAAGAGTATACAGATATAATTTTTATCTACGGATATGCTGATGGAAATGCTCTAGCTGCTTGTCGGGAATATCAACGTAGGTTAACCACTCGCCGTCAACCTACACATATATATATATATATATATATATATATATATATATATATATATATAATATTACTGTGATTGATATGTCACTATTATCAATCTCTGTCACCTTTTCAATTTACAATTTTGGCAAAAAATATGGGCTGTTAAAAAGAAATTGTAGTCAAGACAGTATTATGGACAGATCTCAACTTATTATAAATAAAGGCATATGGTGAAACATCCGAAGAGAGACATGCAGCAAAAGGCCATTTTAATTGGAAAGTCAAAATTTGAAGTTTGTTGATTTTGGTATGCACTAGCTGTCAGGGAATTCTGGATCAAACTTTATAAATTATGTTATTGTACACCACAAGTCTTAGACTTTTTGTATAGGCACATTGTATAATTTAAGGTAATAAACATAATATAATAATTATATATATATATATATATATATATATATATATATATATATATATATATATATATATATATATATATATATATAAAGGCTGTCCCAGTTTATAGTAGCAGGACTTTAACAGTCAATAGAACAGATCATTCTAAGACAAAAAGTTCATATAAATATAACCTCTAATTTGCTTCCTAACGCAGATACAGAGTGTTGAAATTTAATATTTTGAACAATCTTTTACATCTTTGGAACGGAGCGAGATATTTGCATATCTGTAAACGTTCTCTGTGGATTTAGGTTATTATTCAGTGGTATTCTTGTCCTGAATGATATGGCAGGTGGTAGTGGACTTTTCCTTTACGTGATAGTAAAGGATTTTTTCACGCCCGAGGAGGTACCACCCCTTACATTAGGGGGCCGGTGAAGTCCCAACGGACGTTTTCGGTTCTGGTGTGTGAGTTGGTTTCCCTTATAAACAAAAATGATGATGGCTCCTCCTTGTACAAAAGATTCCGGGGGTAAAATACCCTTCCATTCGGATCTCCGTGAGAGGGGTGTACAGGGGGCGCCAGCATCAAGATTTAACATATCCTTCTCGAATATATGTGGCCTAAATTATAACCTGAACTCTGTCCACCATTTCCTCCAGGCTAATAGACCCCAACTCCTCTTCCTCACCGAAACCCAAATCAGTGCCAAAACAAGCCACTAATCACCTTAATTTCCCGGGGTTTGAGCTCCTTACTTCCTTTAGATTGCATGGAGGCGTGTGCGTATACGCCCGTAGCAATCTACCCTGCACCAGACTCCCCAATTTGGAAGCTGGAAGAAAATACATACTTTGGATGAAACTCTCTCTCAGGGCTGCAACTAAATTCATCTGTTGCATTTACCGGTGACCTTCTGACAACAACTTTGTCCAGCTCTTCGATTACCTTTCTGACAAAACCGTCCATCTTATTTCTGAATATCCTTCCTCCGAGGTCACTATTCTTGGTGACTTCAATGTCTATAATAAGGAATGGCTAGGATCTTCAAAAACCGACCCACAAGGGAGAGCAGCGGAGGCCTTCGCAGTCAGCAATTCTTTAGCCAATATGGTTCAGCAACCTACTTACTTTTCTCGCATCCCAACACACAGCTCAAATCCCTTGGATCACCTTCATACTACAAAACCTGAAAGCTATAAGATATCAGTCACCGCCCCCCTTGGTCGCTCAGACCACGGCATGGTCACTGTTTCCTGCGCAATACAACCAGAGGTCACACAGTCATCACACCCACGTATCGTTTGGCACTACAACTGGGACGAAATGCGAGATTACTTTTCCTCATTTCCATGGGCGTCTGTCTGCTTCTCTCATCCTGACCACTCTGATAACTCACAAAACGTCACCGAAATTATCCAAGCTGGCATGGAAATATTTATTCCACGTACATAGAAAACCTCTGCAGCCACTCAAAAGCCCTGGTTCTCTAAATCATGTGACAAGGCCAGACTTTAAAAGGTCAAAGCACACAAAACGCTTCTACACAATCCCAGTCAAGAAAACCGTCAAGCATTTAACGACGCAAGAAACCGCTATGTCCGCATTCTTTCTGAGGCAAAAGACTCGTTTAATAACCACATCAAAAACAAAGTCCTCTTAAGCTCCAAGATGGGGGACATTTATAAACAATTTACAAACTAGACCATTTAAAAAACACGAGAACGTCATACACCGCTATTCAAAACAATTGAGTAGTTCCAAATGTGTGCCTACCAGCAGCCATATTAGAATTGTGATGACAGCATCTCGGACAGCACAATGACATATAGAGACATATGTCATTGCATACAACATACACAATCATGAACCGCGTTCGTAGTTTAGTTTTAGACTCATTATTATAGGTTGGCATGCCTTTTATGCTTTTGCGTATTACGCGCTGTCAACTTCAACTATCACGTCAAATATCAAATCGTTAAATGATTATGGATTTATGTTATTTTGGAAGAGAATATATTTCTTTGTATTTATTTCAAAGAAACTTATTTCTTTTGTTAATTTTCAAAAAATAAAAGATTTCATTTTTCGTTTAATTATCATAAATATGAATGATTTTCCCCTCTTTCATGAGACCTTTTAGGGTCTTTATAAACCTGGGGATATTTTAGCACTCAAACCGTAAGTTTAGTACCGAAACGTCCCTAAATTCTAAATTCAGCATTTATAATTTCATGACAGGAACAACACACAACACTGACTTCTGACTGACTCCTAGACAATCTTTAGTCACAGCACAGCATAATGAAGAGTTTTGTTTGTGCTTTAATCATTTTCATCCACTTCCGTTCCGAACACGAAAAGTAATAATAATAAAAAATATATAACTAGAACTAGAACTACTCTAGTAATAACAGTACACCTGTAAAGTAACGGTAAATAATCTGACTAGTGTATAAACATTTTATTTTCAAACATTAATTTTAAAATCCATTGGTGTTTTAAGCGAAATAACATTAAAGTGAACCATGAGTGTGCAAGAAAGCCAGGTTTGTGATTGCGACTGTGAAGCAAATCACAGACACGGCTGCAAGTACAGCGATAACATTCCCGTAGATGGCTGTGATACTAAACATGGCCTGGTAATTAAACAAGAAAACTCTGAACCGGCCAACTACGACCAACAGTGGAGAGATGAACTTGATAACAACACAGCGTACCCGTTTTATACGGTCAACGTGTTGGAAAGCCCAGGGGATTTTTTAGACGAATCAAAACCAGACTTCAGGGGTGATTTGAGCTACCACAGATCTGAGGATTCTAAAGCTGCTGCAGATGGACAGATAATTCAAGTGAAAAGTGAAAATGTACGCGTGAAAAGTGAAACAATGTTAAATGATTTTGAACTAAAAACATTCGATTATGACTGCTCACTTCTTAAGAATCAAGATATTACAAGTATCGATGATGTATCAGTGAAAATCGAAGATAGCCACAGTACACCAACATGTTTTAAGTGCAACAAATGTAATTATGGAGCTACCTCGAAAAGCAGTTTATCACAACACGTGAGGAGAAAACACAGTGAAGTACGTTTTAAATGTGATTTGTGTGACTTTACTACTGCCCACAAGAGTAGTGTATCGAAACACAAAATTGTGAAACACACCGAAACGAAACCATTTAAATGCGATCTGTGTAGCTTTAGTACCGCTCACAAGAATTATTTATCGCAACATGTGATGGGGAAGCACATTAAAGAAAAGCTTTTTAAATGTGATCAATGTGATTACTGTACCGACAGAAAGCCTCATTTGAAACAACACACAATGGCGAGACACACCGAAGAAAGGCTGTTTAAATGTGACCAGTGCAGTGGCGATTTCTCCTAGTGAGCTAGGTGTGCGCCGCACACCCTAAAATATAATTAAAATGTGCACAGTTAAATATGTTTTATTTCTTTTTCCCTTAGTCTTAATACACTACATATTTTATGACAATCGATTTAATTTACTTATTTGATTTCATAAATAGTCGGTTAATAGTGACTTGGAATGAAGTCGGCACCACGTCTTCATTCAGAAAATATGAGTAGGTCAATAGCAACTGGGAATGAATTCGGGTCGGGTTAGGTGTGCGTTGTTATTTCCGAACAACTTCACTCGACAGAGCTGTATTGGTATACAATACAGTCCCCCACCCATGTGTTTAAAATAGTAAGGAAATACCATTCGTTTTAACACTGCAGTGAGCGGTAAAAATACCGCTCAAGACAAATGAATGGAACGCCGGTTTAACAAACGTTGTGATAGCATTATTTACAAACATTACAACTGCGCTTGCCTGGACCACAATATTCTAGAATCAAAGACTATAATACATTTTAGTAAATTTTCGTAGAAAAAATTCACTAATGGGGAGATCTCGACTTTTGAATTTTGAAAAATTGTTTGCAAATGAGCGCGAACTAGGACCCCTAGAACCCATATCCGGGATCAGTTTCAATTTTTATATATAAGAATTTAATTTGAGTCAAGTTTTAAAATATAGAAATTTTTCATTAAAATGAAGAAACTGATTTCAAGTACCATCCATATTTCTAGAAATTGTAATGGTACATAATGAGGTGAGGTAATTTTAGAGATTAGAAATCAGATGACAGAACTTTAGAACAATTGACATTTAGATTAAAATTTAGTCAAAATTGCATCATTTGCAGTCACAAGTTTAGACTTATTTGTAAGATGCTTTGCACTATTTATATAACTATAAACTATATATATATATATATATATATATATATATATATATATATATATATATATATATATATATATATATATATATATATATATATATATACACATAGGTATCACACCGATAACTCAAAATATAATCGGCCGATTTTGATAAAATTTGGCATGTACCTTCCTTCTGTAAATGTATTGGATAATTTCGTTAGTCAGGAAAATCGGACGGGGTTTTCCGGGAAAATTTTGAGTTTTTATTCGAAAAAAATTTGTATCTCAAAAAATAAAAAAGATAAGATAACCAAATTTGGTAGGTAGGTTTACGATATAAAAATTAAACTATACACCAAAATTTAGATTTCTATGTTGCAAGATAAAAAAGTTATAATAAAATATTTTGTGCCAGATCATTTCTATGAAAATTCACTACCATAACGCACTTGCTGCATCCAGGATTTTTACACATTTTATTATTTAGTACCATATTAACATTGAACTACTTTTAATGTTTACAGTTTTCACCCCGTTCTGGACAGTGCTAACGCTTACACAAATTTGTGTGAAGAGAAGAGCTTGATAATAATTCTTTGTTCTTTTCGTGTTTTAAAGTTTTAAGTGACTTTTTAATTTGTTAGTGTTGCAGTGGGAAATTAATTTATTTATCTACGTATCATTCCCATATAGGTCGAATATATATATATATATATATATATATATATATATATATATATATATATATATATATATATATATATATATATATATATATATATATATATATGTACATTTAGTGTTAATAATTTTTAAAACCACCACTAACAGCAACTCGTTACCGCACACCCGAACATTTTGGTAAGGAGCCGCCACTGGACCAGTGTGATTATAATAATAATAATATTTATTTGGTCCTTTAGTTACAATTATTGTAAATCAGACAAGTCAAAAACTTACAAGATAAAAAAGATAAAGAACGTATCACAACTTATCACAAGGGTACGTGCCCAAAAATCTAAAATCTAACGAGCTTCACATCACAACAAAAAAGATACGTTCACAGTACAGCTTCACAAAATTCACTCAAACTATAAAAACTATGAGTAATTAAAGCAACCTTCAGTTGCTTTCTAAATTTTTTTGTGCAATTTGTGTCCTTCAGAGAACAAGGCAGCTGGTTATACAAAGAGCAACCTGCATAACATGGCGACTTCTTAAAAAAAGAATGGTGACATTTATTCAGGTGAAAAGTATTTTTTTCACGAGTGTTGTGGTTATGAAAATCCGAGTTGATAACAAATTTTCTCTTGTTTTTATGAATGTAAGTTAACAGATGGAACAAATAAACTGATGTTAACGTCATAATGTTATTTTTCTTGAAAATGTCACGACAAGGGTGCCCATAAGGTAGATTGTATATTAATCTCAGGATTCGTTTCTGTAGCACAAATATTCTATGGCAGTCCGAAGATTGGCCCCAGATAACGATACCGTAACTCAGATGTGAATAGACAGCCGCGTAATAGACTTTCAGCAGATGTTCCGAACTTCAGGAACCTTTAAGCATCAAAATTGCATAAAACGCGGAATTTAATTTCTTGCACACGTGATCAATCTGGTCTATATATAACAGGCTGCTGTCAATTCTAACACCCAAAAATTGTGCCACCTTTTTGAATTGCACAGCATTTCCATTCACCAAAATAGTGCTGCCGCACATCCTCTCTCTTCGGTGGCAGTTATGCATTTCAAGAGAAAAAGTCTTGTCATAGTTTAAAATGAGTCGATTTCTATAAACACCACTCATCAAAAGATTGTACAACTGATTTTAATTTTAATTCAGTTTCCTTCACCGTCCTGCCGTAGACAACAATAGAAGTGTCATCGGCGTACATGAAGACTTTTCCGTCTTGTATAAATTGCGGCAAATCGTTTACATAGAGTGTAAACAAAAGTGGGCCAATGACACTTCCCTGGGGTGTGCCCATACTTACCCCATATCTTTGGGAATTAATATTATTCGCTTTTACAAGCAACTGTCTGTTGGTGAGATACGAAAGTAGAAGGTCGTTGCAAGTGCCTCTTATCCCCAACGCCCACATCTTCTCCTTAACAAAAAAAGGATTTACTGTGTCAAAGGCACGAGACAGGTCAAAAAATAAGGTCACCACAATGTAATTGAGGTCCATTCTTTCATTTACATATTGAATGTATTCGATATAGTACTGTCCTTCAATTAAGATTGACGAAACATAAAAGGGTGAGACACGCTGAGAATATCTTTTAAATGTGATCAATGTGACTTCAGTACTGTACATAAATATTATTTATCACAACATATAATGACAAAACATACTGAAAAGAGGCCGTTTAAATGTGATCAGTGTGATTTTAGTACTTCACGTAGGAATTACTTATCACAACATATAGCGTTTATACACGGCGAGGTAAAATCTTTTAATTGTGATCAGTGTGACTACCATACTGCCAGGAAGTCTTACTTAACACAACATAAAATGGCAAAACACACCGAAGATCGACCATTTAAATGTGATCAGTGTGATTATAGTAGTGTGGGAAAGTCTCACTTGAGAGAACATATGATGTCGAAACACTGAGAAGAAAAGCCATATAAATGTAATCAATGTGATTATAGTTATGTTGGAAGGTTTCCGGTATTCTGAAAAACTTGACCCTATCGCGATTACCACGACTTCAGTATTTCGCAACACAACACGTCGTAGACATATTTTTGAAGTTAAAAAAATAGTACTTTATTTGATAACACATTACTGTCTACTATATTTATACTAATTTTAAACTAATGGGAACATTTATAAACAATTTACAAACTAGACTCTTTAAAAAACACGAGAACGTCATACACCGCTATTCAAAACAATAGAGTAGTTCCAAATGTGTGCCTACCAGCAGCCATATTAAAATTGTGATGACAGCATCTCGGACAGCTCAATGACATATAGAGACATATGTCATTGCATACAAGATACACAATCATGAACTGCGTTCGTAGCTTTCGTTTTACGCATGCGCACCTCGTCTACCCGTTACTCTATGGTTAGACTCTTTGACTATCTACCTACGGATAGACCAGGCATCTCCCAATTCGATGCGTTGTAATGTTTGAAACCAACATTGAATAAAAGGTTTGTTTACATGGTCCTCGACACAATAGGCGTCTCGAGAATTAGGATTGAAATTTTCATAAATACGATTAAAATAATAAAATAAAATTTAAAAGATGTTTAACTACCTATATGTTATTTAAGTATACCATTAACTAAAAAGTCTTATTATGGGAGATGCCAGGTTAGGACTATACAGACTAGCCTGCAATGGTAGACTGAAGATCAACCCAGGCTTCAGGGGCCACTGCAAAATTCAGGAGATCGTGAAGGAGCCCATGCTTGAAATGAGGTCAGACTTCGCGAGCCCGCGAATGTGCAGGGAAAACAACTTGACAGTGGAAATCCCCGATCGCGAGGCATGGCGGGAGGAGACGCCGGGCATACCACGGGACGCTTTCGTCTGGTTCACGGACGGATCTGGCGGGGAGCGTGGGACGGGGGCAGGTGTTTACTCGGAAGGACCGAGGGTAAGTCATAGTATTTCCCTCGGAGCCCATGCAACGGTGTTTCAGGCCGAGATGTACGCCATCCTGCACTGTGTGCGGGAGAACAAGAGACGAGCGACCTGGCTGGGCAGAATGAGGTGACCCTCATCTGGGTGCCGGGTCACTCGGGGGTCAAAGGCAATGAAGAAGCTGACAGTCTCGCGAAGAGAGGGTCAGCAGAACCATTTATGGGACCAGAACCGGCTCTGGGCGTGTCAAAGAGCACTGCCAGGGGAGCCAATAAGTCCTGGATCAGAAACCAACACAAGGTGTACTGGGCGGACTGTCCAGGGCTCAGACATGGGAAGTCAATAATTGACGGACCAAGTTCAAAGAGAGCTGTGGAGCCGCTAAACCTTAGCAGAGGACAGCTCAGAAACACAACAGGTCTCTTGACGGGACACATGGCCGTCAAGAAACACCTGCATAAAATGGGGCGGTTCGAAGGGAACCTCGCATGCAGACTCTGCGGCGAGGGGGAGGAATCAGCCCAGCACATTTTGTGTGAGTGTATAGCTCTGGACCGGAAAAGACAACTGATCTACGGTCACTCTAGACCGGAGACAGAGCAATATAAAACTTCACCCTACCAATCGCTGTGCAGACTAGTTCAAGGCACAGTGATTTTGGAATGGGTGGAGTAAGACTAAGGGTATGCACAATCAACCAAGGGTTGCGGTGCTATCGGGGCGGTAAGGCCGCGGACGAGCGCTGAAGGAACAAAAAAAAAACTAAAAAGTCTGGACGCAGCAAGTACGTTATGGTAGTGAATTTTTATAGAAATGATATCTCGAATAAAATGTTCGAAAGTATCAATGTTGTAATCTCCTCACAAGCGATTTTTTAAAATGCAAATTCAGTAAAAAGTGTTTTCAACAAAAATTCAAGAAAAAAATTAAGAAAAAACCTTTAATATCTTGCAGCTCTACCAGTTTTTCTAGAAATGACCACCTAATTTGTTTGCTGCCATGTTTTATAGATCTACAACTTGCCGGATAATTTCTTATTAATTTCATCATGTGGCAAGCATCTAGGAAAATATATACATTTTCATGAGTTACGGGATGCGGCAAATAAGTCATTAAACCTTCTTGAATAAATGTATCTAAATTTGCTCCCAAACAGTTAACCATGCTTATATTTGCAGCTGCTCCATCAAAACTTACGGAAGTAACGACTATTCTTGCTTGATGGATAAAACTTAAAGCCCGTTTTAATAGGCTTGCTTTTTCTGCACGGGAAATGCCAGCTAGGAAGAAATAACCAACTGGAACTTTCCAGTAGCCATTTAAGGCAACTAATAAGAAAAGCAAAACTTCTTTAGCCTCTGGAAGCTTGTTTGAATTATTCATATCCACGCTAATATCTACGTTACCACGAAAACTTTTTCCTGACCACTCAACTTGACGTCTTATGAGCATCTCGTCGATAACTAGGTTACAAAGTATTTTGCGACCTTTTCCAGCTGTTTCTCTTCTTTTTGAATCCAAAACCGCTAATGCTTCTTTGCAGAATCCAGGAACAATTTAGAAATTGTTCAAGGATGTAGCAAAGATTTCATAAATTTTTCTCGAACGTAATTATAAGCTTTGTTTGAATAAAAATGTAGGGTAAAAGCAAACGACCTTACGTCTGGTGAATAGTTCCGTATTGTGGACATTTTAAAAGCTATTTAATCAGATTTATTTGTGTGGGTAAAGAAGCCTAAAATATTACAAGCAATGATATAAATTTAATAACACTCAAAAGTGAAACGTTCAGGGATGTTTCTGTATTTTCCGTAAAAGCAATAAGACTTTTAAAATGCTCAATCAGCGATTTCTGGTGTAAAACTCTAAACACGTCTTTTCTATTGTCGCAATATATTTATTTTCCTCTATTGTTTTTGTATTACTCTTTTAGCAATAGACCATTTTTTAAAGATGTTTTTCGAGTTCCTGATAAACTGGAAATATCTACAAAATAACGAAGTTTTTTCCTAAAAAAATGGATGATATTTGTTATTTATCTCCTTTCTTTAGTAGATGGACACCTAAAAATAGTGCCAAACTGACGTGCCGCCACTGAAAATCGCAAATAGCAGTGTGCTTACGCGTGCTGAGACACCGTTGCCACATCCCCAGGTAATCTTCTACAAGCAATATACTATTTCATCATTTTGCAAAAACAAAACTCACAACCTTTATTGCAAATCAACGTAACATATAAAAATAAATTCTCAGTATACTTGCATACTATTTACAGACAAATACAAGCCACAACTGTGGATTAATTCAAATCTAAATACTTCACATGCAGCAAGATAAAGATTTTAAATTGAGTTTCCTGGTTATATTTACATCAAGAAGGGAGAAACCAAGGAATATAACGTTAGTAAATATTTACATTCATAAGTAAGCCCTAATGTAAGTGTAATGTCTTAAGTAACAAAAAAATAATACACTTATCATTCTCAACTTGTCATCATATTCGGCGATGAATTATTACATAGCGGCAACGCTTGAGCCACCACCCAATCAGAGCAGAGGACCGATGTAAACATAGTGTCCCTTGAATGTTGGCTTCAAACAATTCGGCTGTGTCCTGAGTCTATTTTCTGATATATAGTCAAAGGTTAGACTCATTATTATAGGTTGGCATACCTTTTATCCTTCTGCGTATTGCGCGCTGTCAACTTCAACTATTACGTCAAATATCAAATCGTTAAATGTTTATGGATTTGTTATTTTGCAAGAGAATATATTTCTTTGTATTTATTTCAAAGAAACTTATTTCTTTTGTTAATTTTCAAAAAATAAAAGATTTCATTTTTCGTTTAATTATCATAAATATGAATAATTTTCCCCTCTTTCATGGGACCTTTTAGGGTCTTTAGAAACCTGGGGATATTTTAGCACTCAAACCGTAAATTTAGTACCGAAACGTCCCTAAATTTAGCACTTATAATCTTATGACAGGAACAACACTAACTCCTAACTCCTAGACAATCTTTAGTCAGCATAATCAAGAGTTGTGCTTAGTGCTTGTGTTTTAGTCATTTATCTCCACTTCCGTTCCGAACGCGAAAAGGAATAATAATATAAAATATATATAATTAGAACAACTCTAGTAATAACAGTACATCTGTACAGTAACAAAGTAACGGTAAATAATCAGACTAGTGTATAAACATTTTATTTTCAAACATTAATTTTAAAATCCATTGGTGTTTTAAGCGAAATAACATTAAAGTGAACCATGAGTGTGCAAGAAAGCCAGGTTTGTGATTGCAACTGTGAAGCAAATCACAGACACGGCTGCAAGTACAGCGATGACATTCCCGTAGATGGCTGTGATACTAAACATGGCCTGGTAATTAAACAAGAAAACTCTGAACCGGCCAACTACGACCAACAGTGGAGAGATGAACTTGATAACAACACAGCGTACCCGTTTTATACGGTCAACGTGTTGGAAAGCCCAGGGGATTTTTTAGACGAATCAAAACCAGACTTCAGGGGTGATTTGAGCTACCACAGATCTGAGGATTCTAAAGCTGCTGCAGATGGACAGATAATTCAAGTGAAAAGTGAAAATGTGCGCGTGAAAAGTGAAACAATGTTAAATGATTTTGAACTAAAAACAATCGATTATGACTGCTCGCTTCTTAAGAATCAAGATATTACAAGTATCGATGATGTATCAGTGAAAATTGAAGATAGCCACAGTACACCAACATGTTTTAAGTGCAACAAATGTAATTATGGAGCTACCTCGAAAAGCAGTTTATCACAACACGTGAGGAGAAAACACAGTGAAGTACGTTTTAAATGCGATTTGTGTGACTTTACTACTGCCCACAAGAGTAGTGTATCGAAACACAAAATTGTGAAACACACCGAAACGAAACCATTTAAATGCGATCTGTGCAGCTTTAGTACGGCTCACAAGAATTATTTATCGCAACATGTGATGGGGAAACACATTAAAGAAAAGCGTTTTAAATGTGATCAATGTGATTACTGTACCGACAGAAAGCCTCATTTGAAACAACACACAATGGCGAGACACACCGAAGAAAGGCCTTTTAAGTGTGACCAGTGTGAATATAGTACTGTCCTTCAATTAAGATTGACGAAACATAAAAGGGTGAGACACGCTGAGAGAACATCTTTTAAATGTGATCAATGTGACTTCAGTACTGTCCATAAATATTATTTATCGCAACATATAATGACAAAACATACTGAAAAGAGGCCGTTTAAATGTGATCATTGTGATTTTAGTACTGCACGTAGGAATTACTTGTCACAACATATAGCGTTTATACACGGTGAGGTAAAATCTTTTAATTGTGATCAGTGTGACTACCATACTGCCAGGAAGTCTTACTTAACACAACATAAAATGGCGAAACACACCGAAGATCGTCCTTTTAAATGTGATCAGTGTGATTATAGTAGTGTGGGAAAGTCTCACTTGAGAGAACATATGATGTCGAAACACGGTGAAGAAAAGCCATATAAATGTAATCAATGTGATTATAGTTGTGTTGGAAGGTTTCAGTTAGCACGACACACAATGGCCAGACACACTGAAGAAAGGCCTTTTAAATGTAATCAGTGTGAATATAGTGCTGTTGGAAGGTCTCAACTGACACGACATATAATGGCGAGACATACTGAAGAAAGGCCTTGTAAATGTAATCATTGTGATCACCGTTACGTTACCCAGTATGAGCTAACAAGGCACATAAAGTCGAGACACATGAAAAAAAAGCCTTCTAAAGGTGAATAGCAGGATTATCTTACAAATTGATAGCGTTAATACTATACAAGGTGTTTCAAAAATGTCTGCCAAAATTTCTAGGACGTATAGTACACCAGAAAATAAGTGTAGTTTGTTCTATTAAACTGTTTCCGAAAATGCACTGCTAAGGAGCTACAGCCCCTAGAAAAAGACTCTAACGGCATTTTCTTGAAAACTATTATACTGCCGTTTTACTTGAATAAAAATGATTTTAATGGTCATATTAGTACTTTGTTGCAAGTTTCTAAGAGTGCGTATTGTTCGAGTGACAGCTCCTAAATGTATGCAACCCCTGCATACACCAATTAATTTAGACATGTATAATAATATACTGGCCGACTATATTTCATACCCTGAGTGTTTAAGTTAGGTAATTTGCTTAACACTTTTGCACGTTGATATAGTATACCTTAAATTATGTAAAAAGAATCCTTGTTTTGTATTTATAAGACCATTTTAAAGCAAACCTAAATCGCCAAACTAACAGATTTTTTTCTGGTACGTATTTGAAAATAATAATAAAAGGCACCTACTAAAGTTATCCATTTGCAATAACAAAAAAGTGTTGACACGTCAAATGCGTTTTGGTTTTATATATATATATATATATATATATATATATATATATATATATATATATATATATATATATATATATATATATATATATATAAACTATAAGTATTTATAACACGGCATTTCTGTACTATACAAGGAGAAGGGTGGCGCATTGAAAACGAAACAGACCGATTTGCGTCCAGGGATTTTTTTTTTAAGAAATGCTGAAAGACGTCAATTTTAATATTGAGGGGGACATGTTTTGACATAAAACTCAACTTTGTCACATCAACCCCTTAAGGGTGGTGATAACAACCCTTATATTTTAAATAGGGAACATGGGTCGAGTGTTACATCATTTGAAAGCTCTTTCTTTTCTGAATTCAGCATACTAATTTTTTTGGAAGTTTTATCAACTTGTTTAAAAATTATTCACAGTTGGAGTTGCAAGAACGTATTTCATTCATTGTGATAAGAAATGCATTAATTAGTCAATTTTTCGTTAAAAAAAAACTAAAAAACAAAACCCAATGTTCACAAATGTTTATTCAGTTAAGTAAGTGTTCAAATTGTTGACCACCAGCTTCCATACAAAAGTATAAATTCTATTCAAAACGAGCTCTGACATTCTGGAACATTTGTGGGGTTATTAGACGGCATTCTTCAACAATGCGTCATCGTAATTCTTCCAGAGACTCCCGTGGTTCTGTTGCGTAAATTCTACTCTTTAAATGGCCCCATAGAAAGAAGTCTAAAGGAGTTAAATCCGGTAATCTAGGGGGCCACTCAATAGCACCTCTATGCCCAATCCATTGCTCTGGAAACTCTCTGTTCAAAAACTCACTAACACGTGAAAAATGCGGAGGAGCTCCATCTTGTTGAAACACTAATGGATTTTCTTGATAGCGGTCATCATTTTCAACAATGTCAATTAGTAGAGGGTAAACGATATCTTCTAGTAACTCCAAATACGTTTCGCCACTCAAATTGCCATCAAAAAAATTAGTCCGATTAAACGGTCTCCAAAAATGC
Source organism: Tillus elongatus (assembly GCA_964006375.1). Lineage (NCBI taxonomy): Eukaryota > Metazoa > Arthropoda > Insecta > Coleoptera > Cleridae > Tillus > Tillus elongatus. Next base: position 3,306,911 of record OZ023268.1, read on the forward strand.
CAGTTCAGACATTCAATTTCTGTGGAGTTTGAGTGTGGACTTCATGAAAATTTATTGGATTAATATCTGCCCAATAACGACAATTATGACGATTGACTGTAAAGTTTAATAAAAACGTATACTCATCTGAGAAACAAATGTTGAACAGAAAGTTCCCGTTATCAGCTATTCGTGCAGTCATAACTTCACAAAACTTCAGCCGCCAATCAAAATCATCTTCATTCAGTTGTTGTACAAGATGAATTTTATACGGGTGAAATTTATGATGCTTCAATATTCGCTGAATAGTTCCTCTTTTGATGTTTGAAACAGCGGCCAATTTTCAATCTCTGTAGTCTCATTGCTAATCGGAAATTCACGTTCAGGATCCCGTTTTTTGTTGGCTACTGAACCACTTTGTCGAAACTTTTCAACTAACTCCAAAATGTATTTTCTGTTAACATGTCTGTTCGGATGTCGTTCATTAAACAAATTTGCGGTACGGTTGGCACAGTCATCGTTTTTGAAAAAAAGAGTAATTATTTCAACTCTTTCTTCTACAAAATACACCATTCTGAAATTAATTTTTGCTAGTACTATCAACTATCAAACCGACTGATAAACTGAAATAGTAAACCGCAGTTCTCTCATTCCGAAAAGGAATGTTCTGACAGTCAATTTTTTGTTTACAAATCAACAAAACATTGACTATCAGCACATTTCTTATCGGAATGAGTGAAATGCGTTTTTGCATCTTCAACTGTGAATAATTTTTAAACAAATTGATATAACTTCCAAAAAAATTAGTGTGCTGAATTCAGAAAAGAAAGAGCTTTCAAATGATGTAACACTCGATCCATGTTCCCTATTTAAAATATAAGGGCTGTTATCACCATCCTTAAGGGGTTGATGTGACAAAGTTAAGTTTTATGTCAAAATGTGTCCTCAATATTAAAATTGACGTGTTTCAGCGATTCTTAAAAAAAAATTCTCTGGACGCAAATCGGTCTGTTTAGTTTTCGATATATATATATATATATATATATATATATATATATATATATATATATATATATATATATATATATATATATATATATATATATATATATATATATAATTTTTGTTTGCTGTACTTTTTTATTTGGTTGTGGACTGCAGTTTCAAACCGTCTCGGTTCATCATCAGCACGCTACTGACTATGATCGTTCCTGTGTGGTCTATGTCTGAGACTGTGCGTGACGCCTGCGCGTTGAACTTCTATTGGTCGGTTTACTGTTCTCTGGTTGGTTGTGTACTCGGACTGTGTCGAGTGTATCGGTTTCCTGTTTTGATTATTGTGGTTTGATAATTTATGTAATTGTATGGCTTTTATTAAGTTTTGTTTAAATGTTTGTATTTGGATTTGTTCTGTGATTGGTGATACACATTCTCTCTTTTTTTTTTAATCGAACATTAATTTATGTTGTTGCATTTTTCCATCGAAATATAATGCATGTTTGTAATAAAAGAAATTCGCGACGCAGCAAGTGCGTTATGGCAGAGAATTTTCTTGAAATGCTTCAAATTTGAATAGCTCCATTTGCTATTAACCTATAAGGTTGACCAAGAAACTAGTTTTTTCGGGAACACTTCAAGTTTACTTTCGGAAATTTTTGTACGTTTTCAGAGTTATTTTGGTTAAACATGGCACATTGTTTTTACTATATATGTTATACTGGTAACCAAATTTGATGGCTGCTTTCTTAAAAAAACACATATTTGCTATTAAAAACATTTTAATAAAAATTCATTACCATAACGCACTTGCTGCATCCAGACCTTTGTTGTCTATTGTTTGCAAAAACTGAATGGGTAGACTAAAACAAAACCATCCAAGCAATTAATAAGGAAAAATACCTGCCGTATTTATAATTTGACAGGTACATTCCCTTTGTAAATAATTATTTTTTTCTGAAAACTTTAATGAAATTTGTAACACATTTTTTTCAAAGGCACTTGCAGTACTTACATATTATATCTAAGACCAAATTTAAACTTTCTAGCTCCATATAAAATAGAAATTTTTTCAAAAATCGCTAACTGGGACTCTAAAACCGATCTCCAAGGTCCATTTAAATTTAAAGAATTAGTTTTAATAATATATCTTACTAACAGTGTACAATTCTTATGCAAATTCACTACTATAACGCACTTGCTGCATCCCGAAATGTTTTATTTATAGTATACATTCGCATGCTAAAAGTAAGCGCTTTTGACAGCAAACTTTGTCCTGGTATTAGGAAATAAATGGTCCAAGGCTGACATTACACAGTTCTTAGTTGATAGAACAGCTCTATCTATAAAATGTTGTGTAAACTAGAGCAACATATTACCTGCTCCTGTACCTAGATGGCGTCCCTGTCGTATCTCTCACAACGTTCTCCCGCCTGATAACCTGCGACAACCTCCATTGTTTACATATTTATCTACGATTTATTTAAATAGCATAGCAGTAGAGATAACGTCATCTGTCTTTGTCCAACATTGTAGATATTGCATTACAGAATCTGAAGTGATGTCGAGGATTATTTTATTATTAATTTCGAATAACTTTATTTTCCTTTAATCAAACGACTTGAAAACTGGTACACAACCACGTCTGTCTATGTTCTTTTAAGTTGTAAATTTTTGTTTCGATCACTTGGAAAATTTGAAAGATATTGCGTTTTAAAGAATATTTTTTAATTTTTTATTAAGAAAAATTGGCAGTTAAGATTTGATGAACGAACTCATCCAAGCCATTAGCAAAATAAGTGTAATTTCCAAATTTGGTCCAAATCAGTGAAGTATTTTTTGAGTTATTCGTTGGATACATACATACACATATATATATATATATATATATATATATATATATATATATATATATATATATATATATATATATATATATATATATAGCATCTTATATAGTTTGGTGAATTGACACCAACAATCAAAACAACGCTGAGTTTCTCTGTAATAAAAGATTTATATTCATTATTTACAAGTTTGTTAATAATTACACTATTTACAAAAATCTCACCTGTAATAAAAGAAACGACATTTAATGCTAATTATTACAGTGTCAATACCTAACCATAAGTAATTACTACAAATATTTTGTCCACTTTATTTACCAGTGTGCTATCTGTAGCTGATTATTATATTGTTTGCTGTTGTGTTCCACTGCGCCGGCGCTCGAGAAGGCGCGGCTGCGATTCTGCATTTAAAACTAAAGGAATATTTTCCTTTACACACACACACACACACACACACACATATATATATATATATATATATATATATATATATATATATATATATATATATATATATATATATATATATATATAAACATTTTAACTGGCCATGGAAATGTGTTCCAGAGGCCCTAATTCAAGCTTGAAAGAAATTTTCTGTCTCACCATCGATACCTCTCTCTTAGTGAATTTCCTTAACGAAAATTCACTAATAACCAGGATGTTATTAGAAAATCTGTGAACCATATTTCAACAAGGGCAAAAATATGCATCCAAAAAAATGGGGGCCATTTTGAACAACTGTTGTAGTTTTTTTGTAGCAATCATAATTTTTTCTTCTTTCCTTTTTTTGTTGTTGTTTGTCAATAATACTTGTTTAATAAATAGATAAACAAAATTAAATAAAACTTGTCTTATTCCACTTGGTGCCCCAAAATATTAAATATAACAGTTTGAACTTAAAATGTCGGTAGTATGATTGTCTGTGCAAAAGACATCGTTACATTCATCTTTTTAGTCTTCTTAAATATTGTAAAAAATTTTAGAACTTCCCTACGAAGTTATAGAGATATAGAGCCACAATAGACCTTAAGGTCGCGGTGGAGGGCCGATATGGCCCACTCACATACAAACCTAACCTAACCTATAGAGATGGGTACATTTCTCGCTTGTAAAGGTATCAATTTAATTTTCTGTACTTTGTAACTACAAAATGTACAGGGTGTTCTAAAGGTAAGTATATTGTGATATTTAGTTCCAAATACGAACCTGCAACTACATTTTCTAGTGATCTAGATGAATACAAGGACAAATAGAAAACGTAGCTTTTGAACATAGTATTTATCTAGTTTAAATAATCTATAACAGAATTTAATAAAATTAATTAAACCCTATCTTATACAACTTTGTGCCCCAAAATATTAAAAAATAACAATTTCAATTTAAAATGTGGTTAGTAAGATCGTCTGTGCAAAAATTAAAAGTATATCGTTAAATTCAATCTTTTACAGTCTTTTTAAATATTGCAAAAAATTCTAGAAATTCAATTATACAGGGTATTTTTTTGGGGACGGTCGACTTAACCGCAACTGGAATCTAGCAAAACAGCACACAATACAAGAAACAGTATGTAACGTATAATCCAGCAAAACCAGAAATAACAGAATAATTGAGAAATGAAATTCCAAAAAAATGCACCAATTTCACGTTTCGAATTCCCAATTTTCAGCAGCGTTGCCACATTGAATGAATACACTGCCGGACAGTGCTTACTGCTCTATTGGCCTGCCTAACCTGACGTTGACCTGACATCTCCCCAGTAACAAGTAAATAGCTTCGAAACTGACAACAACGCCTATCATGTCAACGAAACAACAGTCATAACCTCACATACAAAAATATACGGTTTTGTTGCAAATAGAAACGTTTTAATTGTGTTTATCATTGAAAGGTTATTAAAAACGAAATATACCACATTGTTTTACTTTATTAAGGTATGTACAACTGTTTTTAGGCCATATTCTATTATAATCACGTTAATATATAGTTGCGGTTAAGCCGACCGTTCCCTTTTTTTTTTTTTTGAGCAGAAAGAATTTGTAAATTTTTAGTGAAGCCGGACCTGGATTTTCTTTATTGTTAATAGCTCAATCGAATTGACGGGACAAGATGAGTATGTGTACCAAATATCAAAAAATATATACAAGCTGGTTGAAAAGTTAGTTTTGAGGCAATAAAGAAATTGGTAAAATTGATAAAACACCCTGTATCTCGGTTATAAGATGCCAAAGACTAACTAGTTATGGGTTATTTATAATCACCTCAGTGACCCATATAAAAGTTAAAGTATTGTTACAAAGCACTTCAATAGATGTAGGTGCGGTGTTGCCACAACTCCAGAACTTCCCCAACATCTGGGAATTTCTGCACAATCTGGCAACACCGCCTCCCCGCCCCCTTGGGGTGACCCCACACAGGCGAAGTCTCAACCCTCTAGGACCAAAAATAACGAAGTTACCAACTCGTACCCCGTCGGAACGGATAACTGAGGTCTGCGCATTCCGAACACCCTGTATATAGACCCTGTATACGCAGAGACCACTTACACCCTGTTTACGCAGAGATCTTATATTACGAGAAACACCTCTTGTGTAACATAGGAATGATGACCACATTTGGATCACCTGTATATACATCCCCTGTATACACACGGGACCGATCTGTATTCACATAACCTTCTAACAAAAGAAGATCCTTGAACATTCTGGAATAGAACACTCGAGAACGAACTGGAAGGTGCGACGGCTATATAAAGATGGAAGTAAGCCAGGGCAGTTCAGTTCAGTTAGAGAATGTTGAAGTGACTCGAAGGAGCAGTAACTAGTGTGAAGTGTTATAGAGTAGCGACTGTAGTTTCAGTGTATTAGTGACTTTTGTACAAATTAGTGATTGTAAGGCCAGATAAACTAAGTGTTTTGTGAGAGAGACATTCTAGACTTTTATTGTATCCATATTTAGAGAGTAAATAAAGTTGTTTTGTTAAAATTAAAAGTCTCACTTATCCAGAACCCGGAGAAAACGCAACAATATTTACCTTTCCCAATGAAACATCCTGTATAATTGTCAGAAAAAATAGCAAGGGGATAAAACAGGGTAATTACATTTTTATACTTCAGAAATAAACATGTAAAAGTATTGATATATTTAACCCTTTGAAGCAAAGTGGTTCACACAGAAACCACTTACCTAATGTTTTTTTTCTATATGTAGACTGGTTTTACAGTAAAAGCACACTTCCTACTTGGGTATTAGTGAGCCATCTATTGATCTCCATCGCAAGTTTGCAATTGGCGAACACTGTATTGCTAGTATTCGTTAGAATTTGTCAAAGAAACAATGTTTTATGAATGATTTTGTTTTTTATTTACATTTTCGTAAAAAGTGTTATAACGACTCCGTTTTTTTGGACGATTGTGTTACTGATGCACTAATAGAAAGGCAAGAATACTTGTTTTACATAGTTTATTGTTTTTACTTTGTCAATCGGATATGGTTTTGTGGGCGAAACCAGTGTGCTTGCAGTAAAGTAATTTGTTTTTGTTGACCGGATATGGTTTCGTGGCGAAACCAGTGTGCGTGCAATGCACTAAAGTAAATTTGTTTAGGTTAGGATGGAAAACAAAAATTGATTTGTCGCAAGTGATGAAAAAACAAATCGATTTGTCAAAACTATCCTCGGATGAAGCTTACGCTCTGCTTGATGAAATTCCTTCCGATGGAGAGTCAGTAATAAGCGAATATGAGGAAGAAGAGGAAGAAATGATTGAAGACATAATTGAAAATAATGAAACTACCGAAGCGATTGCTCAGGATGACGACGATTTGGCAATTGGGAGCGACATAGATGACGACCCAGGCGATTTAGAAGATGATATACCACTTATCCACTTTGTGAACTGGAGAAAACAAGAAATTGCTCCGAATCTAAATCATTTTCAGCAACTAACTGGTCCCAACTCTGAAGTACCACCTGATGTCACAAAACCTATAGATTTCTTCTTGTTTATTTTTGGTGATGCTATTCATCTGGTTACAGAACAAACTTGTATGCCACCCAGGAAAAAAGAAACTTCATTCCGACAACTGAGGAGGAAATGAAAATTTTTATAGCGGTAAATTTGCTCATGGGTATAAAAGTCTCCCTCCTTTCGTTATTACTGGTCTTCACGTCCAGAACTACGTGATGATTTCATAGCAGGTGTAAACCGTTTTGGCTCCCTGCTAACTAGCCTCCATTGCAATGACAATGCCACAATGGCAAAAAAAGGGGAGCCCGGTTTTGATCAATTGTTTAAAATCAGACCATACATTGAACTCCTAAAGAAAAACTTCCAGAAATATTAATGCCCATCAAAAGAAGTGTCAGTTATTGAAAGCATGGTGAAGTTCAAAGGCTGAATAGCTTTCAGGCAATATATGCCAATGAAACCTGTAAAAAGGGGGTTTAAAATCTGGACGTGCGCCGATAAAGTTTCTAAGTAATTTTGAATTATATACAGAAAAGCAACAAGATAAATCTGAGAAAGGTTTAGGTGAACGGGTAGTGCTTGACATGACTAAGGGTCTTGAAGGAAAAGGACACCACGCTTACTTTGATAACTATTTCACAACAACTGACCTTTTACTTTCTTTACAAGAAAATAAAATCTACGCGTGTGGAACTGTACGTGCAAACAGAAAAAATCTTCCCACTGGATTGAAAGGCGATAAGGAAATGAATCGAGGTGATTTTGATTGTGCAGTTTATGGAGACAAAGTATCTTGTATCAAGTGGAAGGACAAAAGAACTATTCAGATGCTCTCTACTATACATTCTTCTACAGATCAAACTAAAGTGAATAAAAGGGAGAAAGATGGAAGTATGACTGAAGTCAATTGCCCTAAAGCAGTTGTAGACTACCAAAGGTATATGGGTGGAGTTGACAAAGCTGATATGAAATCTTACTATGCCATCGATCGGAAATCCCGAAAATGGTACCACCGTCTATTTTGGCATTTTCCCGATACATCAGTAGTCAACTCATATATAATATTCAAGCGGAGGACCAAAAGTGCTATGAGCCTCAAAATTTTCCGATGTGAAGTAATACTGAGTTTGATTGGGGCTTCTGTTTCAAGAGTCTCTTGTGGAAGGCCATCTTCTGCTAAAAATGTTGTATCCAGATGTACCAATAGATCAACGGCGTGATCAAGCAAAACATCTACCTGTGCACGGAACATCAAGACGCTGTGCTCAGTGTAGTACAGCCGTAAAACCTCATCGAACCAAATGGAGCTGCATAAAGTGTAAAGTCGGGTTGTGTTTACTGGCAGAAAGAAACTGTTTTCTAACTTATCATCAATAATATAAAATATATGTAATCTTTCGATTTTGTATGTGTTCACTTGCATTGTGGTTTCATATTGAAACCACTTGCAAAAGTTAAAATAAATGTTTTTTTTTTGCAACAAAGAAGTGTACTACATCATTTTTCTACACATTAAGATGCTATATACCAAATGTCATTAGAATTGGAAATAACATTGAAATTCGTGCTTCAAAGGGTTAAGGTAAAAGTAACTGATTCATAAACTGAGATAAAATGTTCATAATTATTTTAAAAGTTACTATACAAGAAAAATATATATGTGAACATGTCTGGATCCACTTATCAAATATTCACCTGTACACAAAAAAAGTAAAGCCCAACCCAGTGAAAAGTACTGCTGGTGACATAGTCATGCCCTATTTGCTGTAATGATCATTATGAATCTAAATTGGTAATGTTATATATACCTCTATGTTTAGAAAAAATATGTTTAGACAGCCGATCCTTCTGTACACTAGTGTAATCGCACAACTCACATTTAAAAGGTCTCTCTTCAACACTTCTGTGTTTGGAGATGATGTGTCTTGACAGGCAATCTTTCCGTACACTAGTGTAATTACACAACGCACATTTAAAATGTCTCTTCAATATTTCTGTGTTGGGAGTGGATGAGCCTTGCCAGATGAGTTTTTCGTACAGTAGTGCAATTACACAGCTCACATTTAAAATGTCTCTTCAATATTTCTGTGTTTGGAGATAATGTGTTTTGACAAATTGCTTTTATTTACACTAGTGTAGTCACACAACTCACATTGAAGAGGTATCGCATCAATACTTCTATGCTTGGAGATGATGTGTCTTGTCAGATCCGATCTCCATATGCTAGTGTAATTACACAACTCACATTTAAAAGGTTTCTCTTCAATACTTCTATGTTTGGAGATGATGTGTCTTGCCAGATGACTTTTCCATCCAGCAGTGTAATTACACAACTCACATTGAAAACGTTTCTCTTTAATACTTCTGTGTTTTGAGAGAATGTGCCTTCTGAGATCAAAACTCCGTACACTAGTGTAATTACACAACTCACATTTAAAATGTCTCTTTTCGATACTTTTGTGTTGGGAGTTGATGTGTCTTGCCAGACAACTTTTCCATACAGTGAAGTAATCACACAACTCACATTTAAAATGTCTCTTTTCAACATTGATGTGTTTGGAGTTGATGTGTTTTGACAAATTGCTTTTATTTACACTAGTGTAATTACACAACTCACATTGAAAAGGCACCTCTTCAATACTTCTGTGTTTGGAGATGATGTGTCTTGTCAGATCCGATCTCCATACGCTAGTGTAATTACATAACTCACATTTAAATGGTCTCTTTTCGACATTTCTGTGCTTGGAGATGATGTGTTTTGACAAATACTCTTTCCTTACAGTAGTGTAATTACACAACTTACATTTAAAAGGTCTCTCTTCAACACTTCTGTGTTTGGAGATGATGTGTCTTTCCAGATGATTTTTCCATACAGTAGTGTACTTACATAACTCACATTTCAAATGTCTCTTTTCAATATTGCTGTGTTTGGAGAGGATGTGTTTTGACAAAGTGTTTTTAATTACGCTAGTGTAATCACACAACTCACATTGAAAAGGTCTCTCTTCAATACTTCTATGTTTGGAGATGATGTGTCTTGACAGATGTGATCTCCATAGAGTAGTGTAATTACACAGCTCACATTTAAAAGGTCTCTCTTCAACACTTCTGTGTTTGGAGATAATGTGTCTTGTCAGCTCCGATTTCCATACACAAGTGTAATTACACAACTCACATTTAAAAGGTCTTTTTTCAATATTTCTGTGTTTGGAGATGATGTGTTTTGACAAATTGCTTTTATTTACACTAGCGTAATCACACAACTCACATTGAAAAGGTCTCGTTTCAATACTTCTGTGTTTGGAGATGATGTGTTGTGACAGATACTCTTTGCGTACACTAGTGTAATTACACAACTCACATTTAAAAGGTCTCTCTTCAATACTTCTGTGTTTGGAGGTAATGTGTCCTGCTAGATGACTTTTCCGCACACTAGTGTAATCACACCACTCGCATTGAAAAGGTCTCTCTTCGATACGTTTGTGTTTGGAGATGATGTGTGTTGTCAGATTCGATCTCCGTACAGTAGTGTAATTACAAAACTCGCATTTAAAAGGTCTCTCTTCGATACTTCTATGTTTGGAGATGATGTGTCTTGCCAGTTGATTTTTCCATACAGTAGTGTAATTACACAAATCACATTTAAAATGCCTCGTTTCAATATTTCTGTGTTTGGAGATGATGTGTTTTGACAAATTGCTTTTATTTACACTAGTGTAATCACACAAGTCACATTGAAGAGGTAAGTCTACTGTATCCTGTAAATCACTTAAATAATCACACTTACTGTCCAACTGTTCGCAAACATCAATATTTAAACTCGTTTTGCCATCTTTATTTCCAGAGTTATCACTATCACTACAATATTCCTTTTTAAAATCCACAAGTGCAGTCAAATCACATTCTACTATTTCTATTTTGAAATCGTCATCTGTTTTTACTTCTTCCTCCTTGCACTCGAACTTTAATTCTAAAGGGCCACTGACACTGGCATCCATTGTTTATCTTTATTACAGCTTTACTTTCCGCCAAAAAATGGTTAGAACGGATTAGAATGGATCAAATAAAATAGGGCTGCTAATATATTATAAGCACAGCGCCATATGATTTGACTTTGCAGTTTTGTACGTGAGAGTAGACTTGCGTTTCTGTTCTTGCCTGGCGTTTTTACTAGATTCCTAACCTTAAAAGTATTAGAACTGAACTGAAACATGTCATGTAACCGACTGTCAGCTGTCAGAACTGTCAAAAATATAAAGTATCACCCATCTGTGACAGTTATGACTTGACAATGACATCCTTTGACTATCTACTACGAATAGACCAGGCACCGCCCAATGCGATACGTTGTAATGTTTGAAACCATAGATATTATAAGTCTATGTTTGAAACCAACATTGGATAAAAAGTTTGTTTACCTGGTCCTCGACACCATAGGCGTCTCGAGAATTAGGATTGATATTTTCATAAATACGATTAAAATAATAAAATAAAATTTAAAAGATGTGTAACTACCTATATATTCTTTAAGTATACTATTAACTAAAAAGTCTGGACGCAGCAAGTGCGTTATGGTAGTGAATTTTTATAGAAATGATTTCTCGAATAAAATGTTCGAAAGTCTCAATGTTGTAATGTTGTGATCTCGTCACAATCGAAATTTCCTATGCAAATTCAGTAAAAAGTATTTTCAATGAAAATTTAAGAAAAAAATTATAAGAATGCACTGCATTGTTTGCAAAAAACAAAAATATACATGAAAATTCGCTAAAAATAGTATTTTTGCAAAGTTTGGTTAAAAAAAATGTACGTAAAATTGTGATGAAAATGCTTTTAACAAAAATTATCAACAGTTTTTTTCCAAGAAAATTTTATAACATTATTTTTTACGCATTTCAGTGAAACAAATGTTCCATCAAAACTTGGATAAATATTCTCTCACAAAATTTAAATTTACATTTTCTTCTTACAAGAAACAATACGATAAACTGTACTGTGCTCATCGGCCAAAGATAAGAAACAGTGAAATTAAAATTTATACAATGTTTTTAACTTCAGATATACCTTTTGTTGAATAAAAGAGATGAAATTTGATAGATAGTGTTACACTTGTGATACAAACCCTGAACAATATTTCATTAAAATAACTGTACTGTTAAAAAATATTGTTCCAAAAACACTGGTTTTCTTGACCAATAGAGAAATTCAAGTAATTTACATAAAAACTACACTTGGCAAGTTACAATTATTCACAAAATACGTTTTAAAAAGAAAAAAAAATAGATAAAAACATACAAAAAATCCATTTCACAAAAATTACCGCCTTTTTGAATAAAATTGGCTTAAGTAATGTTACACGAACTGCATATATAAGTCGTTTTACAAAAATCAGCTATAAACGTTTTTACACGACAATTTGCTAAACCAATTGCTTTCGCGAAAATTCTATAATGAAATGAAAATTCTAGAATACAATTTTCCATATAAGTTCACAAGCATTCTATATCCATATATATATATATATATATATATATATATATATATATATATATATATATATATATATATATATATATATATACATATATATATATATATATATATATATATATATATATATATATATATATATATATATATATATATATATATATATATATATATATATATGTAAACAATAATAAAGGTTTACAAAATAGGAAGAATTCTTTACCTTCTTTCCGCATGAGCAAGAGCGTCCATGCCAGAAGTAGAAGGCACTGGAGACCTTAAAACTGATGGATACGCTGCTTTTGTTAATACCCTTCTTCCAGTTGGGTAAATAATAAAAGTCTTCATTAAAGTGCTGAGAACATAAATAAAAATATTTCGGCAGCGTATCCGTTTTTATACTTAAGGCTGCGCACCATTTTTCTCTCATTTCTTTAATAGATGGAAACCTAAAAATAGTGCCAAACTGACGTGCCGCCGCTGAAAATAGCAAACAGCAAGGTACTTACGTATGCAGAGACACCGTTGCCACATCCCCAGGTAATCTTCTACAAACAATACACTTTTTCACCATTTTGCCAAAACAAAATCTTTATTGCCAATCAAGGTAACACATAAAAATAAACTCTCAGTATACGTGCATACTAGTCACAGACAAATACAAGCCACAACTGAGGATTAATACAAATCTAGATACTTCACATGCAGCAGGAAAACGATTTAAAATAATGGGCTGAGTTTTCTGGTTATATTTACATAAAGGGAGAAACCAAGGAAAATAAATGTTAGTACATCTTTACATTCATAAACAAGCCCTCATGAAAGTGTAAAGTGACAGAAAAGTAATAAATTTGTCATCCTCAATGACTTCCTTGACATTATATTCGGCGATTTAAGGATGAATTATTACATAGCGGCAACGCGTTAGCCACCACCCAATCAGAGCAGAGGACCGATGTAAACATAGAGTCCCTTGAATGTTGGCTTCAAACAATTCGGCTGTGTGCCCAGTCTATTCGTAGATAGATAGTCAATGTCTGTAACAACGATATTGGACAACAGATGTCCACGAACACTCCCTAGAGGGGGTGTTCTGTGCAGATGTCTAACATCTAGTGATGGGAAAAACTGTTATATTGCTTTAACAAGTTACAACAGTTATTGTTATTTAGAAATAACTGTTAAATATAACAGGTCCAAAATAACAGTATGAACTATGAATTATTAAGAATTCCACGTAGACGTAGTAACAGTAGCCGAACCCGTCCGGTGGTGTAGTTGGGTAAAGGAGATTCGCTGTTACACGGGTTCAATCCCCGGGCGATGTAACTATCAGTTGATCCGGCCTGAGATGTGAAAGTGATTAATTTGAATAAAAATACAAAAATAATTATGAAACAATATGTGGATAGAACAAAAACTTTAGATATCTCTAATTCTCTGAAACATAATTTAAATTGTTTACTATACTATGCAATACTATATAATGTTTAAAATAAAAAAGTATTTTTGTTTTATGTTTAAAACAATTAAGCATTTTTTTTATTAAAAAAATGATGAAGAGGTTTTTTGGGTATTTATTAGAGGTGTGCGAAGCTTCGAAATTCCGAACCGAACCCGAACTCGAACCGAACCTTCGGTTCGAAAATATGTTCGCACAAGCGATGTTGAAGTAGTTCGAAGTTCGAAATATGTAATTTTTCAAAATAGTTCCAAGTTCGTTGCTCAAAAATACTTCGAAATTTCACTTTACAAGCATCGAATGTTGCCAAAGGTAGCGAAGTTGCGGCTCCTTTAACTCGGTAGCGGCGCTTTAAACTCGTTATCGGTCTCATTGAGTCAATAGCGTAATTTCAGGAGATTTCACTCATGGATATTTTTGACAGTAGGTAGGACACATTGAGACACGACGGAGTCATTTAGCAATCACAGAATTATTTTTCTTGTATATCCTAGCTTCCCAACACCTATTTCAGTAACAACATTATGATGGTGGTGTTCGAAGGCGATCGGTAACGTAAATTTTCAGAATTTGAGGATAATTGCAGATTGTCTTTGGAAAACACTGGTTTCAACATGCTTTATTTCACAGTGAGCCAAAACAGTTAAATATTCACAATAAGGAGACAGTTCAAACTTGTAAGTGGTTAGTTTTATACCTATTATGCTCACTTTGAACCCTCTCAATCTGTTTGCTAAAACTGCCTAGCCAATACCAAACAACAGCATATTTATAATTGAGCTTATCTATAGATCTAGAAATCTTAAAAAGTTTAAAATATTTTTTGCTTTTGTGTTTTTGATTTAACGTTGACCCATCTCCACAATGATCAGCACCGGAAGGCAGTTTCGTCCAATCAACCTGCAAATTTGTCGAACCTTTCTTTTTTGTAAAAAGAGTGGGAATCTTTTACGTATCAAATATTGTATGTTACAATATTCCTACATTTTGTATTTAAGGAAATGATATATGAACACTGAAAAATTTTCGGTAGTTCGATGTTCGATTTTGAATTTCTAAGAAGTTCGAAGTTCGACTGTGAACCTTAGACATACTATTTCAGAGGTTCGAAGTTCGAGGCAACATATTTGCTTGGGTTCGTTCATAGTTCGGCTCGAACAAAACATGGGTTCGCACACCTCTAGTATTTATCACTAATAATAATTTGGTAAAAATTCAACAATGAAAAATTTATTTCGAATTTTCTTTACTAATTAAGTATTAGTTAAGCATTGAGCTTGAAAATCTCTATAGCCATCTTTTCCTTGAAAATGAGACATATATGAAATACATGAATTATTGTAAGCAAAAAATAAAATATATATTTTTTAAAATTAAAACTAATTTTTTCTCTCTACCTATAGGGTGAAGTGTGTCTGGTTTCAACTATACCGGGTACAGGGAATATTTTTATAATTTCATTAAAATTGGTACTGTTTCTGAGATTTTTAAAGTTTCAGCGATTAGTAGTATTAGTGTCCGTGTCCGTATGCCGTATCCCCATCAACTACCTGTTAAAAATTAAAAGTTTCATTGTAGCGACGATCCTACGTTATAAACTGTTAAGTATTATGTTATGAAGTAAAGTCCGCTCTATACTCAATTCCCAGTCTCATGTCCATTCTTCCTGTTATAACGGTGGCGGATGAAAACAGTAGTATGTTATGAAGTAAAGTCCGCTCTATACTCTATACCCAGTCTCATGTCCATTCTTCCTGTTATAACAGTGGCGGATGAAAACAGTAGTGTGTTATGAAGTAAAGTCCGCTCTATACTCTATACCCAGTCTCATGTCCATTCTTCCTGTTATAACAGTGGCGGATGAAAACAGTAGTGTGTTATGAAGTAAAGTCCGCTCTATACTCTATACCCAGTCTCATGTCCATTCTTCCTGTTATAACAGTGGCGGATAAAAACGGTATTATGTTATGAAGTAAAGTCCGCTCTATACTCTATACCCAATTCCCAGTCTCATGTCCATTCATCCTGTTATAACAGTTGCGGATGAAAACCGATGTTAAATCATCGTAGCCGTAGCCAGTTGCAGTGCAACAGAAACAGATACGAGTCCGTGTTCTAGTGTAAAGTTTCTGGCTCTCCTGTAACCTGTTATTTTTATATATCCATAACAGGTTGTTACTGTTGCTGCTCGGCAACAGTTACAAAATAACAGACTGTTAAATAACAACCCATCATTACTAACATCGATGTTTTGATACAATCCCTTCCCTACCCAAACAACATACCAAATAGAATTTTCACTTCAGTGGAATGGATAATGGTTTAAAACCTTTGACTATCTTATCTACCTACGGCCTTTTTTAGTGAATTTTCATTTAAAAAAGATTCACTAATATAGAGGTATCCATGGTGAGACTTTGCAAAAATGTATCCAACCGATAACTCAAAAAATAATTAACCGATTTCGATGAAACTCGGCAACTGCCTTTCCTTTATTAATGGCTTGGATGAGTTCGTTAGTCAGGAAAATCGGACAAGGTTTTCCGGGAAAATTTTTAGTTTTCTTTCGAAAAAAAATTCTTTCTCCGAAAATTACAAAGCTATTTTAATGATATTTGGCGCATATGTTGCCTTGGGAAAGGCCTTAACTACATACCAAAATTCAACTTTCTAGCTATATCGAAAATTGAGTTATCCAAGTTTGAAGCATTTAAAATAGACTCTTTAGTATTTGACATCCACAGAAAGGAAACCACTCCATAGTTTTCCACAAAAAAAAAACAGCTAGTTTCAATTTTCTGGTTCATATATTAATACAGTTTCCCTTAAATAGAGAAAGATACAACAGAGAACTTAAATATATTAAAAATGTAGCTAAGTATAATGGTTACTCTGTCTATTTAGTGGAAAAACTAGCCAATAAACATAAAACAAAGAGAAAATGTTAGCGAAATCCACGACTTTTAGAAAAGATAAACCACACAAAACCGTTGTTACTATTTGAACTGCGAATTACGAGAGGTTTTAATAGCATTTTTAAGAAAGCCTATTTACAGCTAACATTTTCCACATTTAAAATGTCTCTCTTAAATATTTCTGTGTTTGGAGTTGATGTGTAGTGACAGCTGACTTTTCCGTACACAAGTGTAATCACACAGCTCACATTTAAAAGGTCTCTCTTCGATACTTCTGTGTTTGGCGATGATATGGTTTGACAGCTGATCCTTCCATACACTAGTGTAATCACACAATTCACATTTAAACGGTCTCTCTTCTACACTTCTATGTTTAGAAATAATGTGTTGTGACAAATAGTTTTTCACTGCACTAGTGTATTTACATATTTCACATTTAAAAGGTTTCTCTTCCACACTTTTGTGTTTGCAGATGATGTGTCTTGACAGATGCCAATTCCGCACACTAGCATAATCACACAATACACATTTAAAAGGTCTCTTTTCCATACTTCTGTGTTTGGAGATGATGTGTTTTGACAGACCCGATTTCCGTACGGTAGTATAATTACACAACTCACATTTAAAAGGTCTCTCTTCAATACATCCGTGTTTAAAGATAATATGTTTTGACAGCCGATCCTTCCGTACACTAGTGTAATCACACAACTCACATTTAAAAGGTCTCTCTTCGATACTTTTGTGTTTGGAGATGATGTGTCTTGACAGATACTCTTTTTCTACACCAGCGTAATTACACAACTCACATTTAAAAGGTCTGTCTCCAATATTTCTGTGTTTGGAAATGATGTGTTTTGACAAATTGCTTTTATTTACACTAGTGTAATTACACAACTCACATTTAAAAGGTCTCGCTTCAATACATCTGTGTTTGGAGATGATATGTTGTGACAGCAGTTCCTTCCGTACACTAGTGTAATCACACAGTTCACATTTAAAAGGTCTCTCTTCAATACTTCTATGTTTAGAGATAATGTGTTGTGACAGATTGCTTTTCACTGCACTAGTGTAATCACACAATGCACATTTAAAAGGTCTCTTTTCCACACTTCTGTGTTTGGAGATGATGTGTTTTGACAGAGACTCTTCCCGTACAGTAGTGTAATTACACAAAGCACATTTAAAGCGTCCCTCTTCAATACTTTTGGCTTTGAAAACAGCATTTCTTGAGAAGTCTACTGTATCCTGTAAATCATTTAAATAATCACACTTACTGTCCAACTGTTCACAAACATCAATGCTCAAACCCGTTTTGTCATCTTTATTTCCAGAGTTATCACTATCACTATAATATTCCTTTTTAAAATCCACAAGTGCAGTCAAATCACATTCTGCTATTTCTATTTTGAAATCATCATCTGTTTTTACTTCTTCCTCCTTGCACTCGAACTTTAATGCCAAAGGGCCACTGGCATCCATTGTTTGTTTATCTTAATTACAGTTTTACCATTGGCCAAAAATTGGGCTTTTCAACTGTACGATTACAATGAATCAAATAGGGCTGGTAACTGGTAATATTAATATTACCTATTATAAGCACCGCGCCTTATGATTTGAGTTTGCAGTTGTGTACGTGCACCACATAGTAGTGATGGGTCGTTATTTAACTGTCAGCTATTTTTAAACGGTTACCGAGCCGTAACGGTAACCACCAGTTATAGATTTATAAAAATAACAGCTTAAAAAGTAACGCTTTTTACACTAAACTAGAATTCGGAGTCGTGTCTGTTTCAGTTCTACTGCAACTAGGTTCGATGAATAAACATCGGTTTTAATCGGCAACTGTTATTTAACCATTTAACGGGATGAATAGCCTTGAGATTGGGAATGCTAAATATGTATGGTTATACAGTATAGAGCGGACTGTACTTCATTACATTATTATTTATAATACTAGTGTGCTCGCTCACAGCTTTAGGGACGTACGATCTTCGGTACAATAAAACGGTTTAATTTTAATTATAACTTTAACCGGTTGTTGATGGGGATACGGCATACGGACACTACTACAAGAGTTATTCTGTTAAACTGAGAAGCTGTTATTTTGAAACAGTTGAGTTTCCCACTAGTATGTAAAGCCAAATATTTAATAATAAAAAATGTTGGGTAAAAAGATGAATTTCTGTAAAAACGTGTTATTACTTTCACTATAGACAACGCAAAATAGGGTTATTTCACGTGAAATTAAAGTACTTATTTATTTAAATTTATATACATTACCTAAGAAAATATTCTTAACTGTTAACAGTTAACACGTCATTTTCGTTTGTCTGATAATAGTTATCAAATTGATAAAAAAATATAATGATACAACATTTTTTAATATCCATATACATTTAAATATAAAAAATTAAATGAATATATATATATATATATATATATATATATATATATATATATATATATATATATATATATATAGGTGTTTCCAAATTGATGCGAAAAATTTTACAGGGTGATTCTTTGGAGAAAAATAAGGGGTGTCTTTTTATTAAGCTTTTCTTGAAACCCCTTCTCCTCCAAGTTACAGCCCTTTGAAATTTTTGAAACTAATTTTAAAACAACGAATATTAAAATAAGTAAATAAACAATTAATACTATATATCTTCCAATTTTTTTTAAACTCAAACTCAATTTTTTATACTGTTGGCTGTTGTTTGCACAGTTTTTAAAAGTGGATAAAGTGATAAAGATGACCAGTGAACCGAAAATGTAACTAGAGATAGAGATCTTTCTAAGAAAGAATAAAAGCGTAATGTAATAAAGAACCATATGTACAGAATAAAGGCAAATTTCTTTACCGAAATTTATGAGCTGCGTTATGTTATGGAGTTCTTAGAACCACTCCCTGTGTAGCAATAAAAGTTCTAACGTCTAACGTCCCAAGGCGTGATAAATAATGATATTTATTGATTCTTGCTGTGGCATTGACATTTACGTAAAGACCCTGATAAAATAAATTTGTGAGAAATGACTAGTTTATAATTCCTAAAACATCTAAGTAAATTCTTACAGAAGACTCCCTTCTGATTTCTAAAAGTTTCACTTCAGAGTGGCAAAAGATTTACGACACGCTTATTATAATTTCTTAACCCTTTGTTTCCTTTTCATATCGACAAAATTTAAGATTTATACACTACGTGAAATAACGGGGTAAAAATACAATGCATTTATACTAGTGTGCTCGATCTCGCTCACAGCTTTGGGAATGTAGGATAGTATCGATCGACTATCCAGTTTAAAATAACTGAAGCCGTTAACGTTAACGGCTTCAACTGTTGACAGAAAATAACTGTTTTTCCCATCACTAGTGAGTAACGTTATAGAAGTCGAACTACACACTTAAAACAAAGTCATTTGCAATCAAAAAGTTTATATAGTTCAGTTTAATGCGGTTGAACTTACACCTATATTGTCTTTTTCAGATAATATAGATGACAGCACTAAATTTAATCTTTTTCATTTTTATTACTTCCAACTGTATGCACTTAAATATTAGTAAAATACGTAATTTGTTAAGAGGTTGTGATGAAACGTCAAACCTCACTGCACGACAGCATATTATTGTTGCATTGGACTCACCACTTGACACCATACGCGTGACAGGTCTAAAAATAGGTAGTCTGAATATCATATCTCTCGTTATTTGTATCATGAGTCCAATGCAACAATAACATGCTGTCGTGCAGTGAGGTTTGACGTTTCATCACAATCTCTTAACAAATTACGTATTTTACTAATATTTGAGTGCATACAGTTGGAAATAATAAAAATGAAAAAGATTAAATTTAATGCTGCGATCTATATTATATAGTTGGACTTCTATAACGTTACTCACCACGTGACGTCATAGGAGGGGGCGGGGATATGCGCAATATCATTACTCTTCTAAGTCATTATATGACTGGCACTGGCATCCATTGTGTATCTTTATTACAGTTTTACCTTTGGCTAAAAATTGGAGTATTTCACCTCTACGATTAGAATGGATCAAATAGGGCTGGTAACTGGTAATATTAATATTACCTATTATAAGCACCGCGCCTCATGATTTGAGTTTGCAGTTGTGTACGTGCACCAGACTTGTATTTGTGTTCTTGCTAGTGACGGGCGATTATGATTGATACATTCGAAATATTATATCGATTATGCCGGTATAATCGATCATTGGATTATGACGAGAAGATCATTAGTTATTCGTTATCATCATTCGGTATACTGCTTTCATCCGTTTTGACTCGCCACTCATACTCATAACTCTAACCGATTTGAAATATGAAACGTGTATCGAATTAATTCTAATCCGTAGGCAACACACATTGGTAGATTAAATATCACATTTAACAACTCAAGCTCAGTGATAGACTGACGGAAATTAATTTGACGTAAAAACAAAAACAAACAAAAAACGGAAGGTTGTGTCATGACATATAATGACTTAGAAGATATATGATATTGCGCATATGCCCCGCCCCCTCCTATGACGTCAGGTGGTGAGTAACGTTATAGAAGTCCAACTACACACTTAAGACAAAAGTCATTCGCAATCAAAAAGTTTCTATACGTCAGTTTAATGCGGTTGAAGTTACGCCTATATTGTCTTTTTCAAATAATATAGATCGCAGCACTAAATTTAATCTTTTTCATTTTTATTACTTACAACTGTATGCACTTAAATATTAGTAAAATACGTAATTTGTTAAGAGGTTGTGATGAAACGTCAAACCCCATTGCACGACAGCATATTATTGTTGCATTGGACTCACCACTTGACACCATGCGCGTGACAGGTCTAAAAATAGGTAGTCTGAATATCATATCTCTCGTTATTTGTATCATGGGTTGTGTTACTTATGTTTTAACGTTCGTTTTATTAATTGTTAGTTTTAAGAAATCAAAAAATATATAATAAAATTAAACAAAACTGGGTAATTTTTGAATTTAGGGTGTCACACGGCGCATTCTAAACGGCGCAGCCGAGACATGGAACAGAAACGTAAATACCGCATACAGTGTTGTCGGGTTGTAGTTCTTTATTTGAATAAGATCTAATATATATTTTATACTTTTTAATATATTTTTGCCTGTATCAAATACATCTAAAAATAGGTCCAACGGCATCTACAAATAATGTAAAACAACATAATATTGTTACATTTAAGTGTATATTTGTTAAATTTTCAGAGAACCACCCGGACGCTTTTTTAGTGAATTTTCTTCGAAAAAAACTTTTGAATTTTATTTAAAAAAATTAAATGAGCGCGAACTAGGACCCCTAGAACCCAATTTTCTTGTCGTTTGTGCATCCAGTGCAGGAGGTCTAAGCATGTTTTCGAAAAGATGTTACAAGAAAACGTCCAGAAGGAACTAGCGACACATGCATGCTTAAACCACTACAACACAAATGGTCATTAACAGAACAAGGTAAACGATGCTCAATTTCAGAAATAACGTCTGTGAACACTTGAATATACACGAAACCGTCTAAACGAGTACACTTACTAGCGGTGTAGTAAACTGAAAGCGAAGTGATAAATTGGCAGTAGAAGCCAATATTTCATGTGTCTAGGATATTCTCGGGATTCCCAAAGTCAATGTGAACCTTATGTCGAATGTAATGTTTAGGAGGGGAAGGAGGTGCCACGGAACAGAGCCGTACTGAGAAATTGTTTAAAAAGTATATAACGTGTTAAAAACTTTACATGTAAATAACTCGGCAAAGGCAAGAGAACAAAAGGTAAGAATAGTGTCAGCGTACGTGCGAGATACCAAACTTTATCTATCAGCTGCTGAGAAATTGTTTAAAGTATGTAATGTGTAAAAACTTTACATGTAAATAACTCGGCAAAGGCAAGAGACCAAAAGGTAAGAATGCAGCGTACGTGCGAGATACCAAACTTTATCTATCAGCTGCTGAGAAATTGTTTAAAGTATGTAATGTGTAAAAACTTTACATGTAAATAACTCGGCAAAGGCAAGAGAACAAAAGGTAAGAATAGTGTCAGCGTGCATGCGAGATACCAAACTTTATCTACCAGCAGCTGAGAAATTGTTTAAAGTATGTAATGTGTAAAAAACTTGACATGTCAATAACTCGGTAAAGGCAAGCGAACAAAAGGTAACATTACTGTCAGCGTGCATGTAAGATACCAAACTTTATGTATCAGCAGTCGTTTCATCTCAAACTGTCCAGGAGGTCATCAGCATACAAATTAACGAATTTTTCTTGTGGTTCTAAGCATGTTTCTGAAAAGTTTTTTCCAAAAGTCTTGACGCAGCAAGTGCGTTATGGTAGTGAATTTTAATAGAAATAATCTGGCACAAAATATGTTTTTTGAACTTTTTGCTTGTAACATAGAAATAAAAATGTTAGTTTATAGTCTACTTCTTATCTCACAAACCTACCTACCAAATTTGGTTACCACAGCTGTTTTATTTTTTGAGAACATTTTTTTCGATAGGAAACAAAATTTTCCCGCAATACCGGTTCCGATTTTCCTGGCTAACGAACTTATCCAAGTCACTTACAAAAGGAAGGCACATGCCAAACTATCGAAAGCGACGTATAATTTTTTGACTTATCGCTGTGATACATATAAAAATTGAAACTGACCCCAGATGTGGGTTACGGGCCAGGAGTGAAGAGGGGTGCTGGGCGGGGTAGGTAGTAAAAAGGAAATATGAGCAGAAAATGCAAAGAAAACGAGCTTGAAAGCTGTCTTTTTCACATCTTGAAGCCATATCCCCCTTAAACCCTGCCTACCCCGCACATCACCCCTATTCATGCCAGGTTCCGTAACTTCCTTGGGGGGGTATGAACAACACATTTTTCTTGTGGTTTATGCAACAAGGATGGTTGTATCCACGCGAGGGGAACGAAAATCCCCTCGACGAAGCACCTCCCTCCCCTATCGTAAGTAGAACGGGGGGGGGGGGTCTGCTTCGTCGTAGGCATTTTCCTCCCCTCTCGTGCACATACAACCACCATCGTTGCATAAACCACAAGAAAGATTTCTTGTTCATACCCCCCCCCCCCAAGGAAGTTACGGGACCTGGGGGCGAATAGGGCTGCTGTGCGGGGTAGGTAGGGTTAAATGGGGATCTGACTTCAAATAGACAGCTTTCAAGCAGATTTCTTCGCATTTTCTGCTCATATTTCCTTTTTACTACCTACCCTGCCCAGCAGCCCTATTCACTCCTGGTCCAGTAATTTCCTTGGGGGGTGTGAACAAGAAATTTTTCTTGTGGTTGGTGCATCTAGATGAGGTCCTAGTAATGTTCAGTTGAAAATAAACTCGTCCAGGAAATGTCCCAGAATCCACAGTTACATGACATTATTGACGAATTCTCCAAAAACGACAGAAGATTTGAGTTACACTACAAATAGGTAAGTTTATGAGAATTGCTTCCCTTATTTGAAATGTCACCGCACGCCCCTGTCCACTTCTAAATTTAGATATACAGTTTTTAAGCCTAGTGTAATTTTTTTCAAGTTTACAGATTTCAATTTACCATCTAATTTATTTATGTGCTATAAGTGCTTTGAAAAAAATTGAATTTTGTGCTGCACATTAGCTGTGTTCTTCGATGTGGAGGGGGGCCTTTGATAAGGCAAGGACGGATACGGTCTGTGCCACCCTACAGGAGAGGGGAACGCCGAGGTCCCTAATAAGCTGGGTGGCGAGCATGCTGGAGGACAGAAGAGTGTCGCTGACCTTGAGGGGCCGAGGGCTGGACGTTGGGGTGACGGGCGGCTGTCCTCAGGGAAGCTGCCTTTCGCCTCATCTATGGTGTCTGGTCATGGACGGCCTCTTGGAGCGGCTCTCTGAGAATGGCTTCTACGCCCAGGCGTACGCAGATGATGGGCTGGTCTGTCACCGGCAAATTCCTCGGCGTGGTCTGTGAGTGTATGCAGGCTGCCTGTAGCATAATCGAAAGGTGGTGTGGTGAGCAGGGACTCTCCGTAAACCCGGCGAAGACGGAGATGATCCTATTTACCAAGAAGAGGAAGGTAAAGGGGTTCAGGGCGCCCGTGATGTTTGGAAAACCTTTAGCTTTAGTGCGGGAGGTCAAATATCTGTGGGTTATCCTGGACCCGAAACTAACATGGGGGTCGCAAATAGAACGAGTTGTGAGGAAGGGAGTATCGACCCTCTGGCAGCTGCGTCGTGTGATAGGGAGGACCTGGGGAGTTAATCCTCAGATCCTTCATTGGATCTACACTGCGATCGTCAGGCCGAGAATTATCTATGGAGCGTTGGTCGGGTGGTGTGGTGTGAACCAAACAACCAGCAGGAAGCTGGCCAAACTCCAAAGGCTGGCTATCCTGGGTATCACAGGCGCTATGAGGACGACACCCTCAGCCGCGCTAGAGGTCCTGTTGATGCTGCCACCGCTTCCCATCTGTATCAGAAGGGAGGCTATGGCATCGCATCTTAGAATCCGGGACTCAGGTAACTGGTGCGGAGAGGGAGCAGTAATAGGGCATGCAAGAGTCGTCAAGGAGGTGGAAAAGGAAATTCCGATTTCCGCCATAAAGGTGAGGGATGCCGAGGACGATATTAGGTTGACTAGACCATACACCCTCAGGATCCCCAGTAGAGATCAGTGGAGGGAAAATGAGGTTGCATTCCAGCCCGCAAGCCTGGTCTGTTTCACCGACGGATCGCGGCTGGAGGACCAGCAATCCTCCGGGGCAGGAATATACATCGAGGGCCTGGGGGTGCGCGAGAGTTATGCTCTTGGCGCATATACCACAGCATTCGAAACAGAGGTGTACGCTATCCTGTCTGTGGCCAATAGACAGGATGTGAAGAGGAGTCCCGAGAAATATGTGTACATTTGCTCGGATAGCCAGGCGGTCCTCCGGGCAATCTGCGCGGCCAGAATCAGGTCACCCCTGGTTCAGGAGTGCGCTGACGCCCTCAGAGGGCTAGCCAGGACGAAGGAGGTGCAACTGGTGTGGGTTCCGGGACACTGTGGCCTAGCGGGGAATGAGGTGGCGAATAATCTCGCAAGACTCGGTTCCCGGCGGCCGTTCTGTGGCCCGGAGCCTGCGATAGGCATAAGTAGGAAGACAGTCTCTGTCGCCTTAGACAGGTGGACCGAGGAAGCAATGGAGAGGCTCTGGGGGTCGGTTGGTGGCTGCAGGCAGGCGAGGGACTTCGTGGAGGGGCCGGACAGAGATAAAGCTGTCTGGCTACTCGGAAGGAGTCGACCTACGCTTCACCGCATCCTCGGGGTGCTGACAGGCCACTGCGCCCTTAGAAGACACCTCACATTGATAGGGGTAGAGAGGGATCCCATTTGCCAGGAATGCGGCGAGGATGAAGAAACGTCCTACCACTACCTGTGTGAATGCGAGGCTTTTGGGAGTCTTCGAGAAGAATTGTTCGGATCGAGGACTCTGCAGAGGAATCAGGTAAGTATCGTCCAATTGAAGACCGTCATGGCCTTCATCTCGAGGTCGAGGCGGTTTGGCGACGGACCTGAGGAGGAGTAAAGCATGGTTGCTGGGGTTGGCAAAAAGGGCCCATTGTGGCCTACTTGCTTGGCGTTGGCCTCCCCACCACTGCTACTACTACTGTGCTGCTTTAGAGTTTTTATGTTCCAAAACAAAGTCCTCGGAATGCCTAGTGCAGTATTGATGCGTGTCACTAAATTTAGTTAACCTATCTGCTGAATAATCACAGTTTAATCTTGTGGATAAAAATCAAAGCATTTATCTCCACCATATTCTCCACGCTGATCCAGCTCAACTGTGAGAGCATGCTTCTCACACTGATTCTTTTACCACACCCAAGAATGATTCTCATTGCCCTGTTCTGCAAAACTTGCAGCCTCTGTATTTGTAGCTAAATCATAAAATTTAATGTAATAATGGAGTGAACAAAAAAGAATCTCAGGTCAGAAGCTCGAATGGTATTTAAGACTCGATGCATTTTCGCAACAATTAAAACCGTAGACCGGTTTCGCTCTCATTAGAGCTCTTCAGTACGGCATACTAATTGCAGAAAAAATTCATCGAAAATAATACGGCTATCGTATAGCCAGTCTTAAAACACTCCGTAAGTGGTGGACGTGCCGCCACCTAGTTGCGGAACTAAGTAGTATGCTGTCACGCCAACTCCAAATAACACAAAGTGTTAAAAAATAGAGACTGTATACAACTAACTAACAATATAAAAAATTGTTAGCCCTGGCCCATTTCTACCCCAATATAGGGACAAAGTATGTAAGGCTAGATGCATTTTCGCAACAATTAGAACCGTAGACCGGTTTCGCTCTCATTAGAGCTCTTCAGTACGGCATGCTAATTGTAGCAAAAATTCATCGAAAATGGGCCAGGGATGACAATTTTCTGAATTGTTAGTTAGCTGTATCCAGTCTCTATTTTTTAACACTTTGTGTTATTTGGAGCTGGCATGACAATATACTACTCGGTTCCGCAACTAGGTGGCGGCACGTCCACCACTTACGGAGTGTCGAATGGTATTGTCAAGATTACTTTAAAATAAAAGTATTGACTAATACATTAGGCTGGAAAAGAGATTGAGAAAATTATGGTATTTGGCATGTCAAAATTGGAAGTGATAGATGTTTTGGAAGAGAGGTGTCATATATTTTGGAATATTCTTATTAAATTTTGTCATGAAATACTACACAAGTCCTAGAACTTTCTTGTACTGACATATGTATAATTTGAATAATAATAATAATAATAATAATAATAATAATGCAGATGAGGCAGTATAGTGGTGTTATAAACAATTGTCCTTGAATATCTCGACAGACAACTACCAACTTGACCTAATACACCTGTTTTTTTTAGCCATTTTCTTACATATATATATATATATATATATATATATATATATATATATATATATATATATATATATTTCTATATATATATATATATATATATATATATATATATATATATATATATATATATATATATATATATATATATATATATAATCATAATCAACATGATTATGAAATCTAGGTTTATCATCTACGACGATTCCTAAATACTTAACTTTATTTACAGTCACTAAAATTTGATCTACTTTTTATTTATTTTTATTTCAACAACACACCACGAGTGCTCACAGCCTAAATACTACCGTACCATGGGTGTCGACAAGGAGGAAAGAGACAACTAGTTAATTCTGGACTTGAAGGTTCGGAGGAGAAGGAAAAACATGTGCCGGCAAGGAATTCCACAAATTGGAAGTCCGCGGGACAAAACAGCGGACATAACAAGATGTTCTATGTCTGGTGACCTGGACAGTAAAAGGGTGCATTCGCTCTGTTCCCCTGGTAGATCTGTTGGGGGCAGCAGGTGGGGGAACTATGGAAGAAAGCTCCTCTGAGCAGAGCCCATGCAGATATCTATAAACGAGAGAGAGGTCACCAACAGCACGTCGGTGGGCAAGGGATGGCAGCCTTTGGGTGAGGCTAGGTTCACCGATGAGACGTATAGCTCTCTTCTGAATTGAGACCAGGATTGCGAGTGTAGAAGCGGCAGCGGCACCCCAGATGTGAAGTATATAAGGTATATAGATTAGCTGGTAAAAAGTATCTGCGAGCCCGGAAGAGTAAACCTAATTTCTTAGCAGCCGCTTCTGCAATTGATGTGACATGTTGGTGCCCATTGAGATTTCGATCCACAGAAATGCCAACAAGTGAAAAGAACTCATTGCTTTGAATAACTTGGTTACTTATTGTGATGGGTCTAGGACTGGTGTATCTCTTATGAGATAGAAAGCAAGACTGAGATTTGGTGGGGTTGAATTGTACAAGATTTCTACTTCCGCAGTCTAATATTTTTTGGAGATCCACAGAGACAGAACCCTCCATGAGTCTGCGATCCTCATCTAATTGGGCTAAAGAGACAGGCGTAGAATATTGCATATTTGAGTGGAGGGTGCTGTCGTCCGCATAACTGTGAACTGGGTTGGATGTGCTCGAGAGGATGTCAGTGATGTGGAGAAGAAACAAACTAGGTGCTAAAGCTGAACGTTGAGGGACTCCTGCATTAATTGGATACAGTTTAGAGGAATGGCCATTCATGACAACAGAAATTCTTCGGTTGGAGAAGAAATTTGCTGCCCAGGTACAGAGTTTTGGTGGTAGGCCATAGGCCGGAAGTTTATTAAGCAGCGCTGCGTGTCAAACCTTGTTGAATACTTTAGATATGTCTAGAGCGATAATCTGTAATTCACCGTGTAGTTCCATAGACTTGTTCCAAGAATGGGTGACAAAGGAAAGGAGGTCGGCAGTTGATCTGCGGTGACAGAATCCATACTGCCGGTCGTGGATTAGACTGTTTTTTAAGAAATTTTAGTAATTCGGTGTTTATATACTTATATTTATTTTTTACAGACGCGTCTTATAACAACAATATTGTAGATGACCAGGCTAATAATATTTTATTGTTATCAAAAGGTCCTAAATCCTTTTTGCGATTTTTGAATTACCTACTTCCATTTTTTGTGACACTTGAATTTAAAGATGCAGTCAGAATCGCCTGTATTTATATACCCCTATGTTTAGAGATGGTGTATTTTGACAGATTTGATCTCCATACACTAGTGTAATTACAGAACTCATATTTAAAAGGTCTTTCTTAAATACTTCTGTGTTTGGAGTTGATGTGTTGTGACAGATGATTTTTCCGTACACAAGTGTAATTACACAACTCACATTTAAAAGGTCTCTCTTCAATACTTCTGTGTTTGGAGATAATGTGTTGTGACAGACTGGATTTCCATGCACAAGTGTAATTACACAACTCACATTTAAAAGGTCTGTCTTCAATACTTCTGTGCATTGAGATTATGTGGCTTGCCAGATGACTCTTCACTACACTAGAGTAATCACACAAGTCACATTTAAAATGTTTCTGCTTAATATTTCTGTGTTTGTATAAGATGTGTTTTGACAAATTGTGTTTAATTACACTAGTGTAATCACACAACTCACATTCAAAAGGTTTCCCTTCAATACTTCTGTGTTGGGAGATGATGTGTCTTGCCAGTTCACTTTTCCGTATATAAGCGTAATCACACAACTCACATTTAAAAGGTCTCTCATCAATACTTCTGTGTTTGATGATGATGTGTGTTGACAAATTGCTTTTAATTACACTAGTGTAATCACACAACTTACATTGAAAAGGTCTCTCTTTAACACTTCTGTGTTTGGAGATGATGTGTCTCGACATAACCCATTTATGCACACAAGTGTAATTACACAACTCACATTTAAAAGGTCTCTCTTCAATACTTCTGTGTTTGATGATGATGTGCGTTGACAGATGCCCTTTTCGTATACAAGTGTAATTACAGAACTCACATTTCAAAGGCCTATCTTTAATACTTCTGTGTTTGGAGATGACGTGTGTTGCCAGATAACATTTCTGTACAGTAGCGAAATTACACAACTCACATTTAAAAGGTATGTCTTCAATATTTCTGTGTTTGGAGATAATGTGTGTTGCCAGATGACATTTCTGTACAGTAGTGAAATTACACAACTCACATTTAAAAGGCATGTCTTCAATACTTCTGTGTTTAGAGATAATGTGTTGTGACAGACGATCCTTACGTACAGTAGTGTAATTACACAACTCACATTTAAAAGGTCTCTCTTCAGTACTTCTGTGTTTGGAGATGATGTGTCTTGCCAGACTACTTTTGTCTACACAAGTGTAGTCACAGAACTCACATTTAAAAGGTCTCTTTTCAATACTTCTGTGTTTAGAGATAATATGGTTTAACAGCAGATCTTTCCGTACACTAGTGTAATCACACAATTCACATTTAAAAGGTCTCTCTTCAATACTTCTATGTTTAGAAATAATGTGTTGTGACAGATAGATTTCCACTGCACTAGCGTAATCACAGAACTCACATTTAAAAGGCTTCTCTTCCACACTTCTGTGTTTGGAGATAATGTGTCTTGACAGATGCGTTTTCCGTACACTAGTGTAATCACACAATGCACATTTAAAAGGTCTCTTCTCCATACTTCTGTGTTTGGAGATGATGTGGTTTGACAAACTGTTTTTGTCTACACCAATGTAATCACACAACTCACATTTAAAACGTCTCTCTTCAACACTTCTGTGTTTGGAGATGACGTGTTTTGTGAGATCCCCTCTCCGTACAGTAGTGTAATTACACAACTCGCATTTAAAAGGTCTCTCTTCAATACTTCTGTGTTTAGAGATAATATGATTTGACAGAGAGTCTTTCCGTACACTAGTGTAATTACATAACGCACATTTAAAGCGTCCCTCTTCAATACTATTGACTTTGAAAACAGCATTTCTTGAGAAGTCTACTGTATCCTGTAAATCACTTAAATAATCACACTTACTGTCCAACTGTTCGCAAACATCAATACTTAAACTCGTTTTGCCATCATCTTTATTTCCAGAGTTATCACTATCACTACAATATTCCTTTTTAAAATCCACGAGTGCAGTCAAATCACATTCTACTATTTCTATTTTGAAATCTTCATCTGTTTTTACTTCTTCCTCCTTGCACTCGAACTTTAATGCCAAAAGGCTACTGGCACTAGCATCCATGGTTTATCCTTTTCACCTCAACGATTAGAATGGGAATGGATCAAATAGGGCTGGTAGTCAGTGATGTTAACCCCGACGGTCGTTTTTCGGTAGAAAGTGCCAATTTTTTCGGTAGATGGCGCGCAAAATCGGTAGATTTTTACATAGATGCAAAGATTTGTAGATTCCTTTAAAAATAGTATATACGGGTTTTCTGTATGACACTATATTAGAAATCAAATTATTGCTAATTTCTAAATTAGGTAGATAGGTACTCGCTGTCGTGAAAGATGCATATTTGAACATGCATCTTTTTTGAAAGCTATATTTAAACAGGTGCACATACCCTATTCAATGAATAATTCAATTAAATACAAATCTGGTCAAAATTTCTTTAATTAATGAACAATGTGAAATAAATAACTTCTCCAACAAGGCAAATTGCTATTGACTATTGACTAATATATAGACATGTAATGAAAAATAATGACAGCAGGCACATTTTGAATTTTCTTATTCGGCTTAATTTGAATGAAATATATTTAAACTTTGGTATTGAAGTTACGGTAATCTAACTACAATTAAATAGTATAAGTGTCCGCTTTCTATTGCACACCTACTTAGATAGGTAATATATATTATATATTTCTGAAGTTTAGGATCAACAGTATGCAGTTACTTTTAACCAATTTTGTTATTATGCCCTCCAGCCGATAGAGGGTAATCCAAAGAGGTTGTATACAACCTCTTTGGGGTAATCTGATAATTTAAAATCAATATTATGCAGCCAATATCAATCAATTTTGTTATTATATCCTCCGACCGATAGAGGACAACCTGATAATTTAATATTTGTAAGTGAGAAAGCAGGACCCTGTTAACTATAAGTCAAATCCATCTATAAATGGTTGAAAAGGTAGGTCACTACCAAGATCTATAAAGTAATTTATAAATCTTGGGTCACTACAAACTGTAACGAGTTTCATTATAAAGCTAAGACAGCTAACCACCGTTTGTTTTTCGGTAGAATTTGTGTGGGATGGTAGATCGGTAGACTTTATTGGAAATCGGTAGATCTACCGAAAAATCGGTAGGGTTAACATCACTGCTGGTAGTAGGCACAGTGTTGTTCCTGTCATGAGATTATAAGTGCTGAATTTAGGGACGTTTCGGTGCTAAATTTACGGTTTGAGTGCTAAAATATCCCCAGATTTAATTGGAACCAAATTTAAGAGTAACTGTACGTTTTAACGCTAGAAGGTGTCATGAAATTATGCATACTTATGATAATAAAACAATAATTAAGCCGAAAATTAAATATTTTATTTTTTTTAAAATTAACAAAAGAAATAAGTGTCTTTGAAATAAATAAAAACAAATATATTCGCTTACAAAGTAAAATAAAAATCCATAAACATTTGAGGATTTGACATAACACTTGACAGTACGCAAAAGTAGAAAAGGTACGCCAACCTATATAATGAATCTAACCATCGAGTAATGCGTAGATCATGATACAAATAACGAGAGATATGATATTCCGACAACCTATTTTAAGACCTGTCACGCGCATGGTGTCAAGTGGTGAGTTCAATGCAACAATAATATGCTGTCGTGCAGTGGGGTTTGACGTCTCATCACAACCTCTTAACAAATTACGTATTTTACTAATATTTAAGTGCATACAGTTGGAAGTAATAAAAATGAAAAAGATTAATTTTAGTGCTGCGATCTATATTATCTGAAAAAGACAATATAGGCGTAACTTCAACCGCATTAAACTGACATATAGAAACGTAATGATTGAGATTGACTTTGTTTTAAGTGTGTAGTTGGACTTCTATAAAGTTACTCACCACGTGACGCCATATGAGGGGGCGGGGCATATGCGCAATATCATATCTCTTCTAAGTCATTATATCATGTGCGTAGATGGGGTCGGTAATGGGCATGCAGGACAACGGAAACTTTGAATACGGTTCATGAATTTATTTTGTGTGTTTTATATCCGTGTCTGATTTGAGAATGGCGCGTAGCTTAAAAAAATTAAAATGTGCCAGAAAAGTGTAAAGGGGTGCTAGAGTGCCAAATCTGAAGACACAGTGCTAAATCTGGCACGATGGTGCTAGCAGGAACAACACTGAGTAGGCATGATATAATGACTTACAAGAGATATGATATTGCGCATATGCCTCGCCCCGTCCTATGACGTCACGTGGTGAGTAACGTTATAGAAGTCCAACTACACACTTAAAACAAAGTCATTGGCAATCAAAAAGTTTCTATACGTCAGTTTAATGCGGTTGAAGTTATGCCTATATTATCTTTTTCAGATAATATAGATCGCAGCACTAAATTTAATCTTTTTCATTTTTATTACTTCCAACTGTATGCACTTAAATATTAGTAAAATATGTAATTTGTTAAGAGGTTGTGATGAAACGTCAAACCCCGCTGTACGACAGTATATTATTGTTGCATTGGACTCACCACTTGACACCATGCGCGTGACAGGTCTAAAAATAGATACTCTGAATATCATATCTCTCGTTATTTGTATCATGGGATCAAATAGGGCTGGTAGTAGGCATGATATAATGACTTACAAGAGATATGATATTGTGCATATGCCCCGCCCCCTCCTATGACGTCACGTGGTGAGTAACGTTATAGAAGTCCAATCACACACTTAAAACAAAGTCACCCGCTATCAAAAAGTTTCTATACGTCAGTTTAATGCGGTTGAAGTTACGCCTATATTGTCTTTTTCAGATAATATAGATCGCAGCACTAAAATTAATCTTTTTCATTTTTATTACTTCCAACTGTATACACTTAAATATTAGTAAAATACGTAATTTGTTAAGAGGTTGTGATGAAACGTCTAACCTCACTGCATGACAGTTGTTGCATTGGACTCACCACTTGACACCTTGCGCGTGACAGGCCTAAAAATAAAAAAATAGATAGTCTGAATATCATATCTCTCGTTAATTGCATCATGACAGAGAACACTCCCTATAGAAGTTTCACCTAAGTGGAGCTAACCTGAACTTTATTAGGGCTCTAGATCGGACATCGCCTATAGTAGATGTCGCTAGCAGTGATACAATTCTACGGAACGAGCTGTTCAGTGCGCCATTTTATCATACATTCAAAATTCAAATGTTTTGAATGTAAGAAAGTCTTTGTTCGCTTTTAGTTTTTTCATCGTATGATGATAATATAAGTTTTTTGTTAAACGTTTCTTTGGATTAAGTGTTACCAAATACTATATAATGACAATACGGGACATTCCTATGATTTAGCATTGGTGAAATTTGTGACAGGTACACTTACGCCACCTCTCGTGAAGTACTGACAAGTGTGCGAGTAATTTGAATTGTATATTTACCTGCATATTCTTAATTTAGACAATTGGTTTATTATACAGATGAATATAAAAACTTGTACATGACAAAACAGTGAACATTTTTTATTTATATAGTTATAAATAGAATTTGTATCAACAATCAGCTTGAAACCTAAATGAATTCAGCATGAATAATTCTGCAAATTTCTCTTACCCATAATCATAATTTAAAGTACTACATTAAAACCGTCGTTAAACTACTATTCCAAGGGTAGATATAGGAATATACTGAAAGCTGTTTCTGAGGATATTAAGTTACAATCTGTACTTACCTATAAATAATTGTTCTAGGTATAAATGGTAGCACAGTACTCAATTTGCTATATCTCTACATGAAAACTGTCTTATTAATCAAATATTTTAAAATATGTAACTGATATACTTAGTACATAATTAAGAAATTGTGCAAATGAAAGGTGAGACTAACTCTTACTTCCGTGAATAAATCTATTATAGGGCTGAATCTGCTATTTCTACTTCTCTTTGAAAACTTGTCTTGGGAAGATAATTAAAAGCCTTTACCAAGTAAAATAATTGTAAATGTGAAAAAATGTGACAATTTATGCCATACTGAAATAAAAAAGGACACAGAAGACTATAGAAAAACAGTTTTCTTATACAATTTATTATTAATGCAAAACTTTATATGCCTTCATTTTTTTTATGCACTGGAAGACAAGTTATGATTGAAGCCTTTCAACCATCCGTTTACGAAGTTTATCTATAAATAGATACATGATGGTAAATATTACACAATAAATTATCTTCTGCGAACTGTACATATTGGCATAAAAGTGATTCTGAATTTGTCATCTGCTTTAAATCATATTCACGTTTCGCCATCCTTATTGGAAACCTATGAAATGTCTTTGATAGATTTAGCACGTTATAATTCGAACAATTATAGATTGCACACACACAACCACTAATATTCATTGTAAAAAACACAGCTCAAACTTAATCATATACATTTAAACACCAGCAATTGCTAGTGTTACACGTTCTCGAACGACGTAACATCAGTACTATCCGCTAGGGGCGCTGATATTTTTGACACACGAAATCAGCCGGAGTGTCCTGTATTGTCATTATATAGTATTTGGTTTTACCTAAGGGGAGCTAACCTGAACTTTATTAGGGCTCTAGATCGGACATCGCCTATAGTAGATGTCGCTAGCAGTGATACAATTCTACGGAACGAGCTGTTCAGTGCGCCATTTTATCATACATTCAAATGTTTTGAATGTAAGAAAGTCTTTGTTCGCTTTAAGTTTTCTCATTGTATGATGATAATAAAAGTTTTTTGTTAAACGTTTCTTTGGATTAAGTGTTACCTACATTAAGTTTTAGTGGATAGTTTTCACTGTTTGTCAATTTTGTGTTTTAAAGGTGCGTTTTTTTGTGATTCAAAATATGAATAAAATTAATAAGCTTTGTGTTTAAACAAACATGTAATTTCAATTCTATTTTACATCATACTAGTTCATTATTGTGTTTTTATTGCTTAATTACCAACTACATAATTGTGTATTTTATGCCCACTGGCCATAAAGTGTACTTTATGGCCCGTGCAGGCACATAAAAACAAATATTTTTGTTTGACTTCTTTAATAACCTTTATTAATGAAATTACAGATAATGGAATAAAAGTAATATAAAAATATTTAATTAACAGTATTTAGTCAAATTAACATAAAATTGACAGATCTGAAAAGATCCGGTGATGGTTAGGTTGCCTTCAGCAAACGGTGATTCATGTTTCATTATTTGGGTATGACTAGTATGACATAAAATTTTGTATGCACCGCTGGTATAAATAGAGGTGTATGCCCTCGAGCGACTTACAAACCCTCCGGTCGGTAGGAAATTTATCAAAATATTAGGCTTTGAAATGAGTTTTTTCAAAATAAAATGAAAACCGTTCGATTTAGGTATAGGTAATTACATACAAAGTATCAGTGATTTTTTGAGCTTAACACGATAGTGTTATAAAAGAAGGGGGTTCCAATTTAAAAATCGCGAGATTTTTGCAATTTTTCATTGCAAACTTCAAGAATTTTTTTTGAACACTCTGTATACTCTATCGTTAGTCTCGATGTGGAAATAGATGAAGTCAAATATCTGTTAAGGTAATTCTAAAAATCATAACGAAATATGTTCTTATTATAAAAATATCGGTATCTTTATGACGGCCGTAAATGTCAAATTTTATCTTGAAGTCTAAATATCTTCTGGACGGTTGATGATAGGTATAGAACATTATTTACAAAAAGTGTTCAGAATTTATTGTAAAATCCGAAAATGCAATAAAATATAGGGTGTTCCATTTAAAATAAGCGAATCGACATCTACTTCTGGTATAACCGGAAGTGCCGCCATCTTGAAGATATTTTTTACCTGTGGCCCCAACGACTTTAGTGTAATATTCAATTTTCAGGCTCTTCCTATTGCTGGTTTTCCCGCAATCGATCGTGGGACCTCCCGGAGGACCACCCCATATATATATATATATATATATATATATATATATATATATATATATATATATATATATATATATATATATATATATAACATGTAGGAAAAAGTTTGTTTGTTTCATATATTTTCTTATTCTATGATTTTAAGAATAAAGTTTTGGTTGTATTGTTCTTTAAATAATGTCTCATGTTTATTCCCCCTATTTGAGTTTCTACCGTTGACATGGAATTAAAACTTTAAATTAAATTATACATGTGTTTTTTAAGTTATCACCAGTTTAACCTCCTTATGTTCACTTTGCCCCATACGTCGGTCCACTTTGCCCCACATATGGGGCAAAGTGGGCACTTTTGACTTAAAAATAAAACCTGATATGAAATAGGTTTACAGTAACAGCAAAAATAAAAGGTAATTAAACTAGATAGATAAGGTGGGCCTTAATTAAAAGGTGCAACTTTTGGAGAAAAATGTTGAAAAAATGAAATATGATAATGTTTATAAGCTTAGCACATTCCCCTAGTTGCCATTAAGTGGCAATTACTAGATTTTTTAAAGAAATTTGATTCGGTTTTATATCAAATATAGCTAAGGTTACAAACAATAAAATCTAATTGTAATTAAGCTTCTATTCGATTATCTTACTATACTCCAGTAATTACCATTAATGGCAATTACTGGGTTAAAGAAAATAATATGCTCTAGTAATTGCCACCCCCTCTAAACCATAAAATAACTTTAGAACAAGTAAAATACTCATATATTATTTACAAACAATTACCTGTTATGTATATTTTAACATAAAAAGTGCAGATTTCACGAAATCACATTCAATATTTCCAAAAAAAATACACTAAGCTTCTTAACACAAATGGTAACAAATCTCTTCTCTACCACTCATGTAGCCACATTGAAACATTTCAAATTTCAATGGCCGCCTCGCAAGTGCTGCCATCTCATAGAGTTGCTCATACATACAAATGGTAGCAAATACATCACCCAACATATAGGTGGCGCAATATTTGTAATTTGTAAATAGGAGACCTTATTATTGGGATTATGATTGTTAAGTGTCAATTACCGGTGCCGTTACCCTATATAAAATCAATAATTTAGATTCAATGAGTGAATATTGGAACCTGCGATGAGCACTGATAAGTACAATTTGGAGAACCCAATTCATCAAAATACACTTTTTAGACCTAAAGATCGTTTCGCTAACAAAGCATCATCAGAGGAATGAATGACGTTGAATAAAGTTTATTCATCCATCTGATGATCCTAACTTTATTAGCAAAACAATCATCAGGTCTAAAACTGAATTGGGTTCTCCAAATTGTACTTATCAATTTAGATTCATAGTGATCATTACGGCCTATAGGTCATGACTATGTGACCAGTAATACTGTTCATTTTATTACACTTAATCAATTGGACCTAGTTTTCTTTTGGAATGTTTCACTACACTGTAATCACTTTTAAATATACACTTTATATTTGTTTGGTGTACTTTTTGTGATTTTTTATTTGGTTACGTGAACTGCAGTTTTGAATCGTCCCAGTTCATCATCAGCACGTTACTGACTATGATCATTCCTGTGTGGTATATGTCTAAATAATTGTATGTGACGTCTGCACGTTGAGCTTCTATTGGTCGGTTTACTGTTCTTTGGTTGGTTGTGTTGTCGGACTGTGTCGAGTATATCGGTTTTAACAAAACTTAATAAAAGCTGTATCAAAATACGGCATGCATTACATAAAAATGTTG
The DNA here is from genome assembly GCA_964006375.1 of Tillus elongatus. Lineage (NCBI taxonomy): Eukaryota > Metazoa > Arthropoda > Insecta > Coleoptera > Cleridae > Tillus > Tillus elongatus. The sequence continues at coordinate 3,345,870 of OZ023268.1, forward strand.
AATATTTACTGGCGTTTGTTTCAGTAATTTCCTTCGGTCAGCCATCTTCACAAACACGTGATCTATTATCTAATTCAAGCGTGAGGCACGCGATGGCGCTATCTACCTTCAAAACGGTTTATAAATTCAAAGACGCCCTGACCACAGAATAAAGGGGCATTTAAACCTGGTTATATTAATTCCAGACATACATTTTTCCCAGTGTACCCATATGGATACACTGTCAAGAAAAATGTTGATTTTTTTTAAACGAAAATTCATTACTCTAACGCACTTGCTGCGTCCAGACTTTTTTATTTTTCCAGGCATGGAAATGGCATGACGCATGACGGGAAGCGATTTCAGTACGCAATGCGCATGATCTATGTAACTAAGTTTTTACTGTCGCAAGACGCTCGTAACACTTGCGTTTTGCTGTGGCAATTTGGCATGATGGCTCACTAATTCTCTCTTCATGCTGTGAGTGCCGAGACGCCATGACCAAGAGATGAGTGCGTCGTGCGTCCGGAATCCAGTGAGGCAAAAACACAGGTCTAGTAGTCTAGTGAACGTACACAACTGCAAACTCAAATTATACGGCGCGGTGCTTATAATAGGTAATATTAATATTACCAGCCCAATTTGATCCATTCTAATTGTAGAGGTGAAACGAATTTTTTGGCAGAAGGTAAAACTGTAATAAAGATAAACAATGGATGCCAGTTCCGGTAGCTCTATGGCATTAAAGTTCGAGTGCAAGGAGGAAGAAGTAAAAACAGATGAAGATTTCAAAATAGAAGTAGCAGAATGTGATTTGACTGCACTCGTGGATTTTAAAAAGGAATATTGTAGCGATAGTGATAACTCTGGAAATAAAGATGGCAAAACGAGTTTAAATACTGATGTTTGCGAGCAGTTGGACAGTAAGTGTGATTATTTAAGTGATTTACAGGATACAGTAGACTTCTCAAGTAATGCCGTTTTCAAAGTCAATAGTATTGAAGAGGGACGCTTTAAATGTGCGTTGTGTAATTACACCACTGTACGGAAAGAGTCTCTGTCAAAACACATCATCTCCAAACATAGAATTGTGGAAAAGAGACCTTTTAAATGTGCGTTGTGTGATTACACTAGTGTAGTGAAAAGCTCTCTGTCACTACACATTATTTATAAACATAGAAGTATTGATGAGAGACCTTTTAAATGTGAGTTGTGTAATTACACTAGTGTAAGGAGAGCGGATCTGACAAGACACGTCATCTCCAAACACAGAAGTATTAAAGTGAGACATTTTAAATGTGAGTTGTGTAATTTTACTACCTTACGGAAATCAGGTCTGTCAAATCACATCTCCAAACACAGAAGTATTGAAGAGAGACATTTTAAATGTGCGTTGTGTAATTACACAAGTGTAGTCAAAAACAGTCTGTCACAACACTTCATCTTCAAACATAGAAGTATTGAAGAGAGACCTTTTAAATGTGAATTGTGTAATTACACTTGCGTACGGAGAGCAGATCTGACAAGACATGTTATCTCCAAACACAGCAGTATTAAAGTGAGACGCTTTAAATGTGAGTTGTGTGATTACATTGGTGTAGAAAAAAGCAGTCTGTCGAACCACATCATCTCCAAACACAGAAGTATGGAGGAAAGGCCTTTTAAATGTGCATTGTGTGATTACACTACTGTATGGAAATCGTCTCTGTCAAGACACATCATCTCCAAACACAGAAGTGATGAAGAGAGACCTTTTAAATGTGAGTTGTGTGATTACACTAGTGTAAGGAGAGCGGATCTGACAAGACACATCATCTCCAAACACAGCAGTGTGGAAGAGAGACCTTTTAAATGTGAGTTGTGTGATTACACTAGTGCAGTGAAAAGCTATCTGTCACAACACATTATTTCTAAACATAGAAGTATTGAAGAGAGACCTTTTAAATGTGCATTGTGTAATTACACTAGTGTACGGAAAAATTCGCTGTCAAACCATATTATCTCTAAACACAGAAGTATTGAAAAGAGACCTTTTAAATGCGAGTTCTGTGACTACACTTGTGTAGACAAAAGTAGTCTGGTAAGACACATCATCTCCAAACACAGAAGAATAGAAGAGAGACCTTTTAAATGTAAGTTGTGTAATTTCACTACTGTACGGAAGCATCATCTGTCAAACCATATTATCTCTAAACACAGCAGTATTGAAAAGAGACGTTTTAAATGCGAGTTCTGTGACTACACTAGTGTAGACAAAAGTGGTCTGACAAGACATATCATCTCCAAACACAGAAGTATTGAAGAGAGACCTTTTAAATGTGGGTTGTGTGATTACACTAGTGGAAGGAAGCATCATCTGTCAAACCATATTATCTCTAAACACAGCAGTATTGAAAAGAGACGTTTTAAATGCGAGTTCTGTGACTACACTAGTGTAGACAAAAGTGGTCTGACAAGACATATCATCTCCAAACACAAAAGTATTGAAGAGAGACCTTTTAAATGTCAGTTGTGTGATTACACTAGTGGAAGGAAGGATCATCTGTCACAACACATTATCTCTAAACATAGAAGTGTAAAAGAGAGACCTTTCAAATGTGAGTTGTGTGATTACACTAGTGTATGGAAAAGTCAGCTATCAAAACACATCAACTCCCAACACAAAAGTATTGAAGGGAAACCTTTTGAATGTGAGTTTTGTGATTACACTAGTGTAATTAAACAGCATTTGTCAAAACACATCTTATACAAACACAGAAATATTGAAAAGAGACATTTTAAATGTGACTTGTGTAATTACTCTAGTGTATCGAAAAGTCATCTGGCAAGCCACATCATCTCCATGCACAGAAGTATTGAAGATAGACATTTGAAATGTGAGTTGTGTAATTACACTTGTGCATGGAAAACCAGTCTGTCACAACACATCATCTCAAAACATAGAAGTATTGAAGAGAGACCTTTTAAATGTGAACTGTGTAATCATACTTGTGTAAGGAAATGGCATCTGTCACGACACATCAACTCTAAACACAAAAGTATTTAAGGAAGACATTTTAAATGTGAGTTCTGTAATTACACTACTGTATGGAGATCAGATCTGTCAAAACACACCATCTCTAAACATAGAGGTATATAAAATTAATAATTTAGATTCAACGAGTGAATATTTGAACCTGTGATGAGCACTGATAAGTACAATTGGGAGAACCCAATACAGTTTTGAGACCTAATGATCATTTCGCTAACAAAGTTAGGGTCATCAGACGGATGAATAAACTGTATTCAACAGCAAGTTTATTGATCTCTCTGATGTTAGCGAAATGATCGTTAGGTCTAAAAACTGTATTATGATGAATTGGGTTCTCCAAATTGTACTTATCAATTTAGATTCATAGTGATCATTACGGCCTGTAGGTCATGACTATGTCATCAGTAGTACTTTTCATTTTGTTACACTTAATCAATTGGACCAAATTTTCTAAAAACTTTTAATTGGGTTCAGCTTTACTTTTTATATACAGATGAATATTTGATAAGTGGATCCAGGCATGTTCATATATATATATATATATATATATATATATATATATATATATATATATATATATGTGTATATATATATATATATATATATATATATTATATATATATATATATATATATATATATATATATATATATATTATACAATTATTTGCTTTAATTTTATATTTTATATTTTAATTTATATTATAAATTTTAATGCCCCACTGTTGGGTGCCAATTATTCAATTATTTACTTTGTATTTTATATTATTTATTATTATTATATATTTTATTTTATATTGCCCCACTGTTGGGCGTCAATTATACTAATATTGGCTTTGAATTTATTTTATTAATTTATTTTATATTATATTTACTGATATTAGGTATTAATTTTTATTTTATTTATATGGAATAGTGATATAAAAAAAATGATGATATTTTACACCATGTATTATGGGTGACTCTGTATATTTTTATAATGTGAAACTTTATCTGAATAAAAATGTTTTATGACTCTTGTATTATGTGATTTAAGCTATCTCAGGGTTATTTGGGTTGCCTATCCTTCTACTATATATATATGTATGTCAAATAAATTGTATTCAAATATTTTAATATACTTACTATCTCAGTGGTGAGTTCTGCAAAAAATATAGGGAAAAATATAGCCTGCAAATATTTATAGTAACCTTATTAAATCTTATTTTGTTTCAAAGAATTATGTTTCAAAATTCGTAAACAAATTTTATTGGCACAATTTCAAATTTAAAATCTAAACGGATCCGTTGTTATAATTTGTCAAACTAATATTATCAATTTACAATGATTAATCTTAATACCCGAATTTTCGGCTGTCATTCAAATGTTCGGATTAATAAAATATGGATCCTTGACCTGCACTCCCTCTGTATTCGCAATGTTGAACTATGGTTAAATTATCCCATAAGATTTCTACTTTATGCGTTTAAATCTTAGTTTCCCATAAACACATTTGCTTAAAATGATATTTGACAGAATGGGCTGTCTTTTTATTGAAATATTTGTCTGGTTGAGCTGATATACATTAAACAAAATAAATCTCTAACCTTGGCTTCCTCGCTAATGGTATTGGGTATCCTCAAATGTAAGTATTCTTGATATATTTACTGCTTATCTCGTACTTTCTTACGTTTAAAAACTTGATGTAACGTCTCTTCTCTGTTTTAGCGGCAAATTGAATTTTCCTCGCACAATTTATACTTTAAAATATTTATATTTAAAATGGGAAGCAAGAATGACGCGCTCTGGCATCTCAATTTCATCAACAACCAACAATAAATCATAACAAAAGCGGAAATGTTGCCCAAATTCCTTTAACATTTGGTGTTTCCTGTCTGTTCATGGCATTCTCTCTTCCAATTAATTAATACGTTTGACAGCTAATCTCCTTGGAAACCGTCGAGTAAGTAGAAAATAAATCCTTATTCTTAAAAATGACATTTGGCCTAACCTTACTTTTTTAACCTAATTATAGTCAATAACAAATTCATTAAGTTCATATGCTGCAATCTTGATTTCAAAGTTCCACAACACTAAACACTGTTTTTAGTAACTTCCAGTTCATTGTTTTTATAAACACAGACATATATATACACATATATATGGGTACATTTCAGTTCATTGTTCACATAAATAAAATAATAATTTACATATTGAAAACATCATACAGGGGTTTGTTTTGTTCATTACCTTCAGGTAATTGATTTATAACATAATTCTTTGGTATGTATTTCATGCTTAATATTTCAATCTATCTACATATAGATTTTTGGCTCTTTTAATTTCACTTTAACTGAGATATTTTCCAAATTGCTAGTTATACTTTTTTTTAAAGACTCATTCCAACAAATTATGGCTATATATCTTTCATTGCTTCTCCAAATAACACTGACTAACAATAATAGTGAATGTGCTTGTGTTTTAATGTCATTATTTTGTTTTCTGTTTTAGTGTACAGTAAAATATGTCGAACGATGTGGATATGTATACAATATACAGATAACCCATATGCATTACGTGTAAACCGTAAGTATTTTACTTACTATTGACCAGTGGTACTACTACTACCCCCCATTATTAATCTGATTCTCCAATTTTGTAGATCTGACCATCTACTTTAGTGAAATAATAATCGAAACTTAGCTTCGTCATACTAGTTTCCGTCAGGGTTTTCATTTTTGTTTTTATAACTTTATATGGCCTTAGCAATTCTCAGCACAATATATATATATATATATATATATATATATATATATATATATATATATATATATATATATATATATATATATATATTCCTAAATATCATATACAAACGGAAGGTGGTAATTCTTTGGCTTATATCATGACTAAAAGTTCATATAAACATAGGCCTGTAAACACTTTGATATTGATCTACAGGGTGTTGATATTTCAAGAGTTTTTCAGTTTATTTAAAGCTCCTGCAGTTTTTAAGATATTTGGCTCAAATTGGTAAAGTAGGTTATGCTGTAGGGCCTATATCATTGGACATGTCAAATGAATGTGAGAATGTACTGGTGGTTATTTTTTCAGCGGTCATGCGCCCTTTTTTACCTCTGATCTTTTTTTGCGATGCGCCTCTGGTAGATTCTAAAATACAGAATAAATTTTTCGTTGTGTTTACAAACTTTTTGGTCTCTTGTAGTTTTTTCGTAACTGTCACCGTTATGGAGAAGAAAAAAATGTACAGGGGGTTAGTTTTTCAGGGGTCGTGTCCCCTTTTCTCCTGCTGATCTTATTTGCGGTGCACATCTGCTAGATTTTAAAATACAGAATAAATTTTCTGTTTACAAACTTTTTGATCTCTTGGTAATTTGTCGTAACTGCCACTGTTATCGAGAAAAAAAACTAAAAACGATTTTCTTTAATTCTCTAGAATTCAATTAAAATTTTTAAAATTATCTTGTAGGCTCTGGCTTTATTTTCATAGTCGCTTGTTTGCATTAATTTTTACAGTTCTGTTTTAGAATCATAAGTTGTGTTTAGAGATTAATGGTTAAGTTGTAAACTGTCAGGTGTAAAAAGTGTTTTAAATACTCGTTATCGTGAAAATGGCAAATTTTATGAATTCCGAAATGGCTGAGAGGCATTCCATCTATGACCTTGCAAATGAAAATGCGAGAGAAGCCAGACAGCTGTACACGGAGCGCTAGCCCAATAGGGTGATGCCTGATCATCGAATATTCTCAAGTATTCATAGGCGTCTTTTAGAAACTGGAACATTTAACAAAAATACCAATGATGCAGGTAGGCTACGTACTGTTAGAACACCAAGGAACGAAGAAGCTGTTCTTAATGAAATCGAAGAACAGCCAGATGCAAGTACGAGAAAAATTTCTGAACATTTTAGCCATCAAGTTGTTTGGTGTATACTGCGTAATTCTATGATACACCCTTACCACATTCAGAGGGTACAGGTGCTGCTTCCCAGAGATTTCTCTTTAAGGATTAATTTCTGTAATTGGTACTTTAATAGTCTGACAGTTAACCCCAATTTTGATTGTTAAATCTTTTTTACCGACGAAGCTAATTTTTCAGGAAATTATATTACTAATTTTCATAACAATCACATATGGGCGGAAGAAAATCCACATGAAATTGTATAAACGCATTTTCAAGAGTAATTTTCATTAAATGTATGGGGTGGTATAATTAGAGATCATTTAATTGGTCCTTTCTTTTTGTCTGGTCAACTTACAGGTGACTCATACAGGCATTTGTTGCAACAGGAATTGTCTTTCTTACTCGAAGACTTGCCCCTTTTGCTGCAAAATAAAATTGGTATATGCATGATGGTGCCCCAGCCCATTTTTCAATTGTAGCTTGGGAGTATTTAAATGAAGTTTCAGGAATTTTTCCGGAAAACCTGGTCCGATTTTCCTGGCTAACGAACTTATCCAAGCCACATACAAAGGGAAGGCACATACCAAGTTTTATCATATATATATATATATATATATATATATATATATATATATATATATATATATATATATATATATATATATATATATATATATATATATATATATATATATATATAATCTTTTCTGTGGCTACAGTGCCTGCTATCGAGCTTTATACTGTCCCTACGTTTTGGGTGTCAGTTACTATGATTTACTATCCCATATTTATGTACTTTATTATGTATATTTTGTTCCCCACAATTTGGGTATATAATTATTATATTTTAATGGTGTACTTTGTATAATTTGTTTAAATGTAGATATTTAAGTAATTTTGTCTTTATGTGTAATATTCGTGCAGTTTTAGACTCCTATATTTGATATTGTAAAGCATATTATGTTCTATATTTATGAAGCTCAAATTTTATGTAGTTGGGCACCTTTAAATTTCTTTATTTATTGATTATTTGATTATAGGGTTCGCTATATTATTTATTGTAATTCATAAATCAAAATCTGACACTTTTAGAACACCTATATGTATATACAGGGCCTTCATTAATTCCCGAGTCCCATGTGACCGGATTCTGTCTCTCTCTTAGTGGAATATGATTTTATGAGTTGGCAGTCAAAAAGTAACCAAAAAAATCACTAGAATAGGGACCCTAAAGTTACTAAATCAATTGACAGTTCAGTCCATTGGCGCTCATTTCCCTTTTGACCGGTTATTTTGTATGTGTATTGTGCATTTTCCAGGTTCGACCAGTGTTTACCTTATTCAAATAATTTTCTATCTGTTGGATAATAAAAATAAACAGTTTTTATCAAAACTTAGCATTTTCATTGTGTTTTTACGTTAGTTAAAAGTGTAGGTATGTTAAGGTTATGTTTATTTATTTGTTCCATTTTTTTAGACTTGATTGTAAGGATGCCTTTCACACATGATGTTTTTTGTAATGCTAGTTTTGTTTGTTTTATTTTGATATATATACAAAATAAAAGTAATATTTTTTAATGTTTTTACGAACTGGTTATTAATGTTAAAATTAACAATGTTACATTTGAATTCCCCAAAGAGGTTGTAAGGGATAGAGGTAACAAAGGTGCAGTTTTGCAATACAAGAAGCCTGTACACTTTTCCTAACTGGGCGGAGTTCGGTGACTTGAGTGGGAGAAACGTCAGGGACGTATTTAGGAATTTTTAGTTTGGTTAGAAATAAAACTGAAATTATTCAATCATTGAAATGTAATGCTTATTCATGAATTTCTTAAGCTTTTGTATAAATAGGTAACCTAAAAAGGTTCGGAACGCAGCAAGTGCGTTATGATAGTGAATTTTCATAACAATATTAAATAATATATTTATATAAGCTGTAAGATTTAGCCTTATATTAAAAGTTATGAAAATTAATTAATTTAATTAGGAACAGTAAAACAAGGTAAAGAAGGACAAGCAAAAACATGATCTATGACATATATTTATAGAGTAATTTGGATACAAAACTCAAACAAAGCAATTGATAAACAGGAAATATACTCTAGAAAAATAAACTAGAAAGCTGGAAAAAAAATCCTTTGGTTGATGCATTGAGGGTGATTGTGTGCATGCAGGAGAAGAACCCCAGGAGGAAGAGGGTTTCTGCTCCTCACCCAAAAATTCGGGGGGTTCTCCTTCCCCTTGTGCATGCATACAACTACCTTCAAAGCATAAAGCACAAGAAAAATTTCTTGTGAGCAACCCCCAAGAAGGTTGCTGGACCTGGGCGAATATGGGGTAGACAGGGTTTAAAGGAGGTATTGCTGTAAAATGTGAAAAACGCATGTTTTCAAAGTCCCTTAATTTTCTTGGGGGTTGTTTGCCAGAAAATTTGCCTTGTGGGCGAGGAAGGTTTTAAGCATGTTGCTGGAAAAAAATATCTAAAACCCTCATGCAGTCAACTGCAAATTTACCGAAATTACATTCTACTTCGTCGCCTATAATGTCTTTTTCAGATAATGTAGAATACAGAGCTAAATTAAATAGGTTCACTTGCATTTTCATTTTTTTTTTTATATTACATTTATACGCACAATATGCGTATAATTAAGGGAACCCTTAATTAACATTGCAGCAACACAAACTTGAAAAGTGGAGAAATTATTTACAGTATGTTAACAGTTATAAACTTGATTTCATCATGTTACAGTAGTATTCTGATAATAAAAAATTACATCTAACTGTATGCACACAACAGCTGGTGTGTTACGAGATGTGATGAAACGCCAAACTGACTGTACCACAGCATTAGCATAATATTATTATGCTGCCACATTATCATATCTCTCTAGTAATGGTATCATGTCAAAAACCTACACTAGAGGCTAAATTTCCAATTTCTTCTTTGTTTATGGTGTCTGTTTCTACTGTCCTAAATTTCCAATTTGATATTGTCAATAAATAACACTACCACATAATGACAAATGACAGCTGAGCTTCAGCACATACGCAGTCTAACAAAGTTGTCGGATAGAGTAAATTATGATCGGAGGGATACCTAAGTTGAAAATCATGAGAAATGGGTAATTCGAAATTTGCAGGTATTAAACACAGTATTTTTTAACTGACTGATAAAATTAAATTTTATAAAATGTTTTCTTTATTATCAGAAGTTGTAAAAATTTCATATGTTTATACATGAAAGGTTTAACTACATGAAATTTCTGAAGATCGGGCAACCCCGGTCAGCAACATCTTGACATCTGGCAATGGTTGTGACTTCCATTATTTAGATTTTATCTACAATTTATTTAAATAGCATAACAGTACAGGTAGCTGTATTGCTCTGCCTTTGTCCAACATTGTAGATATTGCATTACAGAATTTGAAGTGATGTCGAGGATTATTTTATTATTAATTTCGAATAACTTCATTTTTCTTTGATCAAAAGACTTGAAAATTGGTACACAACCACATCTCTGTATGTTCTTTTAAGTTGTAAATTTTCGTTCCAATCACTTAAACAATTTGAAAGCTATTGCGTTTAAAAAAATATATTTAATTTTCTGTTAGGAAAAACTATGTGTTAAGATCTGATGAACGAACTCATCCAAGCCATTAGCAAAATAAGCATAATTCCAAAATTTTCTCCAAATCAGTGAAATATTTTTTGGGTTATTGGTTGGATAAATTGTTGGATGAATATATTGGATAAAGTTTTATATTCAAAAGGTTAGATAAATAATAATAGTTTTTATTTCAACAACAGAAGAAAATACAACATAAAGTACATTGTACTGTTTACAAATTAATGTTAACATTCCTTGTCTTTTTTAAAGAAATAGAGATTAATTTCATTGATTGCTGTTGCCCTTACTTCGTGAAACTGGTCCATACTTCATACAGACTTGGAGACTACTTCTCTGGCTTCACTGTTGGTTTTCGTTTTTGTAGGTGAAGGACGTAGCCAGCGCGTAAGCTAACTGAAGCAAGTGGCCCTTCTGAATTCTAGATGTTCTTCAACGTCTCTGTTACTGGTTTTGCTGCTTGATAGTATCCTCAGACAGAAAAAAATTGAATTAATACGAAATCATGACAATTACAAATAAAGATCTGTTGCTATTTTATGATGTTATAATCAAAAAAATCTTTAAAAGTGAAAATAAAGTAAAACAAATATGACGGATGACGCCTTTAAAATGTCTACGTGATGTATATCAATATTTAACATAAAGATAGAAGAAACCTATAACAGTAATAACTATAATAACAATTACAACAATAAAATAACTAAACAAACACATTAATAAAGCAGACTATACAATGAAAATATCGACACACATCATGTCTTATAACAACTTTTTGGAAAAAATAGTTAGATTTATGTTGTCTGATTTATTTAATTAGGAAGAAGAATATCTCAGAAATCCTAAATATTGTCGTGTATATGCTTTTTTACTTCTAAAGCTTAAAACAAGTCTAGTTTACACTTGTCATGACAAAAATGTTGTGGTTTTATGCCGTTATTTACTGTGGGTCTATGTTGGGTATCAATAATATGTTTTGCAAATGTAGATTTGTCAGCATGGTTATTTCTAAATGCAAAAATATGTTCTTTGTATTGGGTGTTAAAATTTCTAGAAGTTTGATCGATGTAGATTGCGTTACGTGTGCATTTCACAAATTTTGAATACCTATACAAATACAAAAGTAGCTTTTAAATCTTAGAACATGACGCTTGATTTATTAGATTATTTCAAATAATTGATTGGAAGTATTATCACAGATGATGGTAAGTGTAGGAAAGGTCTGAAGAGGATCGCGATGGCAAAACAAGCATTCAATAACCACAGTACTGTTCTCACTAATAAACATTTTAACCTGTACATGAGGAACAAATGCAAGTCGTACGTGTATGGAGTATGGTAATGTATGGGGCGGAAACTTGGGCTGTAGTTAAGCAGGATATGAAGAGAATATAAGCTTTTGAAATGTAGACAAGAAAAATTTCAAAGACAGTGCAGGTTGATAGAAAGACGCTTCAAAGTGTGCTAGGAGAGGTGAAAGAATAAAGAGGGTTGCTCAAAGAAATAGAGAGGAAGCTAAAATTTATTGGTCATATTATAAGACATAATAACTTTCCGATAACATTATTTGAAGGACATACGAGTACTTGAAATGTACACTGAATTATTGGCCCTTAAATAAGAGAAGTTTGTTATAAACAGCCCTTAAACTTCTACTTTTATCAAATAGATTTTTGTTATAATGATGTATTCTAATAGAAACATACATAGAAGATATTAGTTTAATTAGATGGCCATAATGGCAAGTCAAAAGATTTTGTTCTCGAAAGTGAACTTCAAGTTTTTTAAATATGCTGTTTTGGTTTATTATAGTTTTTAATATTCGCATGTTTATTTCCTTTACATTTATAATCACCGCAGATTCATTTAAGTATGTTTGAAGAACTTTTTCTGCAATAGTGCAAATAGATATTACATCGTCAGATGGGTATGTGAGGAGTTGACCTTTGTCTTTCTGATCTATAAACGATGTTAATAACACAGACCTCTCCCCAACAAGTTCACCCGCGCATTCTTCGCATCTCAGAGCTTTTGTTATTTTCCTTACTACATAGCCAGATATATATGTCACGACTTCTTTCTTAAACTCTGATATATTCATATCTAATATTTGAAGAACTGTGTCGTCGTCAAAATTATCTATTTGACTCATGTCTTCATCTGGTTCTTCAGATATTCGTTCTCGCCCACAAGTTTTATTTATTACCTCAATGGGTGACAGAATAGGAATTGCTTCCAAAGGGATACAATTTCCTTTAAATGAATCTTTTAATTCAAGATGCACCATCATCCTTTTATATGCACTTTTAAATTGCTTTGCTGATGGGTTATTGTTATAGCCTCCCATGGATCTAATTTGCCCAAAAAAAAGCTCAATATGATCCTGACTGATTTTGTAAGTGGGAAAATACAGCAAAAAATTATTGTCGGCAATTAAAGTTTTATAAACAAATTGCAAACTTTGTATGCAAAATAAAAAGCCAATTATACCCATTTTTCTACCACTCTCACACAGAAGCGGTCCATCAATTATCCTAAGTGACGTTAAATATTGTGATAGCTCTTTTAAAAATACATTAATGTTTTCAAAATTTTCTGCGTTTATTGCTTTCTTAAAATCTGAATTGTTTAAATTTCTAGAATTAAGAATGTCAAATAAATTGTTTATAAGTCGGATAAATTTCACAGTTCCCTCACATTCTTTGAACTCCTCAAGATGTAAAACTTCATTGCAATATTCCAAAGAATGTGCCACTGAGTGGCTAAAAAGTTGTGTGGCTAATTTAACCTTCATTTTTTGGTTTGTATAAAATATATGCGATTTTCTTAATTTATTTGCCAAATGAACGCCCTCCTGATCCTGTAACTCATTTAATTTTACTAAATAATCCCACTTTATATTTTCCCCATTCTCATCAATTATTAATTTTTTATCGCCTAATGTGTTTCTTATCAGTTTGATCATATGACATGGATCAAAAAAGACTGCAATTTTCCTACCTGAACTAGGATCAACAAACGTAGAGTTAATGTTCCTCCAATTCAAATCGCAGCCAAGTTCTTTTGCTAACGTTAGGTTATTTGTTGCCTCATCAAAAGTTATTGAGACCACGTATATGCCCGACTCATTTAGTAGCGTTAAACACTGTAATACCAAATTTTGTTTTTGTGTACCCCTTAAAGAGTCGATTAAAAAATATCCAAGAGGAAGCTTCCATGATTGATTAATGCTAACAAGCATAAAAACAAGAGCTTCTTTGGCTACAGGGTTACAATCGGTCTCAAGATTTATACCAAAATCTACAAACCCATAATATTTTACCCCATCCCATTCTATATGTTGGCGAATTGCCATCTCATCTATGACTAAAGAACATATAAGTTTTCCATTTGTGCTTTCTGATTTTGACTTTAATAAGTTAAACACCTCTGACGTAAAACCAGCTTCCCCATTAACGCTTTGATACCATCTAGATATAGTTTTTGGATGAGGAAGAGCCGAGTTAAATGTGTTTCTGACAAAACTGTAAGCTTTGGGAGAGTAATAATGCAGCGTAAGAGAAAAAGCTTTAAGTTGATTTTCATACTTATGTTTACGACCTAATTGTCTTTGTAAAAATTCTTCATTAGGTCCTATTTGCATTAATGTTTCTAATGTTTCGTCGGTTACTTTACCTTTTAGTTGTTTGATTATATTCGCAAGGGTTGCTGTTCTCTTCTTATAATGATGAACACTACTGCTGAGCCGTTTAATTTTTTTTCGTGCATCGAATAACTGCTTCTTCAGTTTACGTTTGCGCGGTGTAACAACCTATAAAAAATGTTCAGTGATAAACCATTTATTTTCTCAAGTAAAATGAATATATAAACAAAATTTCCAACAACACATTTTGGTTAATAGTGGTTGAGATAAATTGCAAAACAGTTGTTTCTAACTTATTTAATCATGGACTATACAAACTTAAACACCATATAAAATGTGATGGAATAACATATTAGGTTTTTTAAAATTATACTGATTTCATAAACGGCAAAAACTGAATTTAACTCACCATGTCCTTCAAAGTGGGTGGCATTGAAGGTGTTTTCATTTCAGCAAATCCTAAACTACTAAACGATCTTTGCGGTACCTCTACAACAGTTTTCTCTTCATAAAAACCAGCACTTGTTGATGGCCGAGAATAATCCATTACAGGTACATTGCTACCAGACCAAGTACTAGTTGACGGGTTAGCTGCAAATGGCACATTGATAGCAGTTATATCAGTCATTGGCTGCTCGCCAAAAACGACTTGTGTTGATGGCTTGTTTGTTACCTGCATAAATAAATTTGAAACGAATACCATTAATGTAAATTTGCAGGGCTAATTAAATTACGATAAATATCATAACAATATATTACGTGAATGTAATTAGTAGCATAGTTACTAGAGATGAGCGATATATAGCTACCGGTGATTTAATCGCTTCTATTAAAAGATCGCTGTTAGTAGCTGTTATTAAAACACAAAACAACAGCGATTGTGAAAACCGAGATTTACACAAATCATTAGAGTAATTATTTCTATGAAATTCATCTTATACTAAAAACTCCATGACAAACAGCAATTGCTGTATTCATAATACACGCAATCGCAGTTTGTGCGAGCGAGTAGAAGTATCTGTATACTTTCCTTCTCGCCATTATTAGAATACAACATTTCTCCTTTTCTTATAGGTAGAAAACGAAAAACTCATGATACAAATAACGCGAGATATGATAATGAGACTATCTATTTTTAGAACCGTCACGCGCATGGCGTCATGTGGTGAGTCCAATGCAATAATAATATGCTGTCGTACAGTGGAGTTTGACGGTTCATCACAACCCCTTAACAAATTAGGTATTTTACTGATATTTGAGTGCATACAGTTGGAATTAACTTTTTAAGATCAGAATACTATACTATGATTATGTGACATGATGATCAAATCAAGTTTATGAATGTTAAGGCCCCCTGTAAATGTCTACGAACGTCTTCTCTACTTTTTAAGTTTGTGTATCACCAATGCTAATTCAGGGCTCCCCTTAATTATTATACTTCACTTGTGCATATATATATATATATATATATATATATATATATATATATATATATATATATATATGTAATATAAAAATGGAATGGAATGTAACTTCAACCACATTAAAGTGACGTATAGAAACTTTTTGATTGCGAATGACTTTGTGTTAAGTGTGTAGTTGGCCTTCTATAACGTTACTCACCATGTGATGTCATAGGAGGGGACGGGGCATATGCGCAATATCATATATCTTGTAAGTCATTATATCATGGAAAAACCTGCTGAATCTAGAATTAAAGCAGCACCGAACTGTAGCATATATATGCCTTCCAACTTTTTCATTATATTAAAATTAAAATAATATGTAGATTTCTCTCATCGTATATTCTTGTAATATGCTAATTTTATAGAACTTCTATTAATAGTAAAAATCTGAGTAGTTTTAAAATTAATATATAATTTAAAAGTTATCTGAAGATCATATTGTGGTTTCAATTAAGCGGTTAACACTAACACCTTGTAAGTCTTTAAAATAATAGCATACGCACATGCAGCATTGTAAATGGCTAAACCACAATCGCAGTAGCTGTTTAAAGTCCCTGTTATTTAAAAATAGCCATCACTGATATCAGTGCCATTGAAAAACCGCTGTTTGGCTATATATATATATATATATATATATATATATATATATATATATATATATATATATATATATATATATATATATATATATATATATATATATATATATCACTAATAGTTACATAAATTAATAACCTTGATTCAGTACTTACCAATACAGGTATAGAACTTTTTTTTAAGTATACTGCAAAAGGTGATTTTTCTAAATCATAAGATTCCTCGGTAAAATGTAAATTGCACACATTTGAGTTCATAAAAATATCTTCATCGCTTAAATTTAATGCTCGTTTCCAAGCCTCGTATCTTTCACCAGCTTTGGGAAATCTGAAAATAATATCTCAAATTATCTACTTTATCAGTGACTGAACCTCTAGAAAGATGCAGTAATAGATAAAACAAAACTATTCTACTTTTTTTCTGCTTCTACTGGAACTACATAGGTAAATACATCTAATTCAAATAATAATTGCCAAACAAAATGCCTAATTTCATTACAAATATTCAATAAATAATGCATTATTAAGATTTTATTTCTTGAAAAAACACAATTGACAATAATAAATGCTAAAGATTTAACAAAAGCAATACAATGTGTAAATACGGACCTGTGAAAACCAATAAACATTTGGCGCCAAACAAGGAAACAGAAGACATGTAAACAACTTACCGAAATAAATGCACAGTTGCTTTATCCTTTTCATAATTGGCACTTTTATTGTACATACAGTTCTTCACAATACACCTTGGCATTTTTTAACTTTTACACTCTTAAAACACTGCTAAAAAACGGCAAAACACACAAGATAACCTCTAATCGCAAATCAACAAACACTTCAAATACTTGTTGACAGCTGACAATAACTTCAAGAGCGGTTGGGGGAACGAATCAAAACAAAACACATTAGCGCGTTATTCAAAATTTTGTTTGTGATTGGACGGTGACAGGAGTGGGAAATCGACAGGCTGCAAACTCGGCTTTGTTCCCTCTAACATATACAACCTCTTTGGAATTCCCCAACCCTTGAAACCTCAAAAATGACATTGCGTCATCAGTGGAATGCATGATACAAATAACGAGAGATATGATATTCAGACTACCTATTTTTAGAACTGTCACGCGCATGGTGTCAAGTGGTGAGTCCAATGCAACAATAATATGCTGTCGTGCAGTGGGGTTTGACGTTTCATCACAACCTCTTAACAAATTACGTATTTTACTAATATTTAAGTGCATACAGTTGGAAGTAATAAAAATGAAAAAGATTAAATTTAGTGCTGCGATCTATATTTTCTGAAAAAAACAATATAGGCGTAACTTCAACAGCATTAAACTGACTTATAGAAACTATTTGATTGAGAATGACTTTGTTTTAAGTGTGTGATTGGACTTCTATAACGTTACTCACCGCGTGACGTCATAGGAGGGGGCGGGGCATATGCGCAATATCATATCTCTTCTAAGTCATTATATCATGAGTGGAATGCCGCTAACGCAACGCATCGCGATAGGACCATTTAATCTCATCTGAGCAAAACAAATATTTTTTTGCTCTGCGAAAAATATTTTCACTCTAATGCGTAAATGTGGAAGTAGAATTGAAGAAAACTAAAAGTTTAAGACATTTACTGTTTCACCTTATTAAAATTTTTATATTTTTTATAAAACCACAAAGGAAATAAGAGACGCCACTGGCAACTTAGGGAATTCATTTATTGAGGTTGTACAACCGTGTATGTTCGGTTGCCTAACTTAAACGGTCACGTGGGACTCTGGAATTAATGAATGCCCTGTATATATATATATATATATATATATATATATATATATATATATATATATATATATATATATATATATATATATATATATGAATATAATATTTAAAGAACGGTACGACATAAACTTTATTTCTAAAATGATAAACTATTAAAGAACATAACACAAACACAAATGCTTTAATACTTTTTTAAATACCAAAATAAAAACCCATATTCATATAATCTGCATTTTCCCATGCCTCAGATTTGTAATATGAACTCTTCCCACTACTTCACACGCAAAGATATCACTAATATCGTCTACGTCTGGAAATATAAAAACATTTTTACTCTGTCTATACTGTCGTAGGAATTTCACTTGTATTTTTTTAGCCTGAGCAGAATTTTCTTCTATGTTTATAATTTGAGCTACAAATTGTTTTTTGGTTTGTTTATCTGAAACCAATTCCGTCAAAATAAATTCGTTTATATTCAGATCTCGAATGTTTATTTTTTCTATCTTAAATCTAGATGTTTTTGGATAATATTCAATATCACTGTCTGAATTGCCCGATTCAGTATATTCCACATCAGCAGAACTCTCAGATGAGGAGTCATTTTCAGTAACTATCTTCTTTGGTAGTTGTTTGGCTATTTGTTTTTTAACGGTGTTAGCTTTCTTTGGTTGAACAACTTTTGCAGATTTGAGTTCTTCATAATTGGGAGTTGCTGTTAGTATCATTGTTCTTCCTCTTTTCACTGATATCTTTTGTTCACGTTGTCCAGCCTTTGGAAGTGGAAGAATATCCTCTGGAGAAAAATAAAGCTGTTTCAGGTTTTCGCAGTTATCTTTGCCGACGCTTTTTTTACTGTCTCAACTGGAGTAGATGGTGGAGATGATCTAGTGCTTGGACCTGGTTGAGGTGATGCACAACGCTTTTGTGTACTCTCAGCCTCAACTTCTTCGTTGTGACATGTTATCTCTTCGTTCCGAGATTGTGCCATTTCGTTCTGAAGTTGAGTTTCTTCATTCTGAGGTGCAGGTTTATCTGTGGTCTCCGAGGGTTTGAATAAATATTCTAGAAATATGTTCGGGTTATAGGGATAGATTCCAGTGGCTCTAAACCCATTCAAAGCCGTTTCTGTAGTAGCAGCTCTTTGGAATGCCTTGCCAAAAAGATCACCTACTTCGTAAATGGTTACCAGTTTTCCTGCATTATTCACCAGCCACTTTTTTACCTCCTGTTCGTAATATGTCATAAGAGGTCGAATAAAAGTCACGTCAAGCGGCTGCAGTCGATGAGATGTATGTGGGGGTAGAACTATAACATTCACATTGTTGGCTCGCGCCATTTCCACAAATTCCAAATTTTTGGTATGGGTTGCATGCCCGTCTAATACCAATAGGACCGGATCTTCTTTGGTGGGTTTAGCATACTTTAAAAAATGTTTGAACCAGACACCTGAAAATATTTCAGATTGCATCCATCCTGATTGATGATATGCAGCAATTGAATCTGGAGGCAAGCCTTTTTCAAGAAGAGGAGATTTTCGCACTCTCGGAAACATTACTAAAGGGGGAACATAAAAGCCCGCAGCATTAAAACAAACTTCCAATGTAGAAAGGGTCCCTCTCTCCGCTGACGACAGTGCTCCAACTTGTTTCTTCCCTTTTAAAGAATATATTTTTGATGGTTTGTTTGGTACTGTCAGTAGTCCTGCTTCATCACAATTAAATATCCGACTTGGTGAGAAACTGTGTTTTTCCAACATTTCTCCTAGAAGCGCAAAAAATTTTGAAACATTGTCTTTGTTGAACGCTGTAGCTCTTGCTTGTGGTGTGGGTTCTGGCAACCTCAAAGAAATATTTTTGAGCCTCTTTAAAAAATTATAAATCCAATCGCGCCCAGCTAAACCTTTTTCTCTGTTAAATGTATTAGGAATATTGTTTCTCTCCGCATACTCGAACGCCAGCCTTCTCAGATCGGTGGTCCCAAGTCCAAAAAGTCGACTTTCCATTTCTAGGATATGATTTGCTAATTCCGTTTCTTGTTCGGCTGTAAAAGTTGTGGTGAATCGTCCCAACTTTTTTTTGCTGCATCGTTTGGCTCCATGTCGTTCTTATTCAAATGGCGCCTTAAAGTGGTTCTAGGCACCTGGTGGGTTAAAGCTGCTTTTTTAATAGGCATGGATTTGTTTCTTACGTCATCTATAGCCCTTGCCATAGCCTCTTCGGACCAAGATTGTTGGTTTGATTTTCGTTTATAGCTCCGTACCATTTTCAAACTAAAACAATCAAAAATATGCAGTTTAAAACTGGTATAAGTAATATAAAAATTGGTACAAAAGATTGTTAAAACATAATATGTAGCTGAAAACGTCATGCTGAGTGTCTAAATGCTGGTTTCACAACACTATAGTAAGCTACACAAAAATTTTAACAAATAATCTTGAGGTATAGGGGCAAAGCGGCCACTGACCACTTTGCCCCGCTGAAAAAAACCGCTTTGCCCCGCAGGGCCATTTTAGAACAAAAAAGCCGTTAAAAAAAGAATGGAACTGTCTACCAAAAAGTTACTGATGATAACTTCTAGCTACAAATTCAACAATTCAAAGACACATTAACAACTTAAAAACTCCAAAAACATACCTTATTATCGCTTATTTTGTAAACACTAAATATTGCATCACAGATCACGAAAAACTTAGGCATTCAAGGACGCGCAGGGTTGTGACGCGGCTGCTGTTGAAAGCATACTAACAATACGGTTTCGGCGTGAGTTTCAAGACGTGCTAACTTTGGTCGCACGCGGATTTTTCTTTTATGCGTGGTGGGAGAAGTCCGCTTTGCCCCGAGGGTCCACTTTGCCCCACATTCCCCTACTGGTTTAATTCAATGGCAATTATTGGCACAGGTAAAACAACAATGGAAAGGGCGAAAAAACCATTTTTTCGATATTCAGAAGAAAGTATGGAGGCCGCCATAACTGCCTGTCGCAGTGGTATGCCGTTTTCAACTGCTGCAAAACAGTTTGGGGTTCCGAGAAACACGCTAAAAAACAAAGTAAAAGGAAAAACGCCAGTGGAGCGTAGAATGGGTCCACCTGCAGTTTTATCCAAAAATGAAGAGAATGCACTTGTGCAATGGATAATTGAAATTTCAAACAGAGGGTTTTCGCCTCAGAAAGACGATCTTCTGATAACCGTACAGAAAATTATGAAAAATTCTAATCGACTAAATCCATTCATAAATGACAAACCCGGCAGGAAATGGTTAGCGGCGTTCTTCAAAAGAAACCCAACAATATCTGTCAGAGTACCTGAAACTTTGACCTCCACAAGAGCTTCGGTAACAGAAGAAATACTGAGAAACTGGTTTAAAGAAGTACTTACCTTCTTGAAATCTGAAAATCAAACCGACATTTTTAATTACCCAGAGCGCATATTCAACTCTGATGAATCTGCCTTTCAGATATGCCCTAAGTCAAATAAGGTTATTGGTCCGCGAGGCGAAAAAAATATATATGAAATAGCAAAGGGCTCAGATAAAGAATCAATAACGGTAGCTATCACAGTTAGCGCTAACGGTACCTTATTACCACCATTTCTTTTATTTTCATACACACGACTACCTGGGCCTTTAGTATCTTATTTTCCAAATGAATGGGCCATTGGTAAGAGCGAGAAGGGATGGATGACCGGCGAATCGTTTTACGAATATGTGGCCAACGTGTTCCATCCTTGGCTTGTGAAAAATAGAATAACATTCCCTCTGATTCTGTTCATTGACGGACACAAGTCACACTTAACTTTACACTTAAGCAACTTTTGCGAAAAGAATAAAATTATATTGGTGGCGTTATATCATAATGCCACTCATATAATACAACCTTGCGACGTCTCTGTCTTTAAACCTCTAAAGGATCAGTGGAAAAAAACTGTACACCAATGGAGACTAGATAGAAATATTGAAGTTTTAAACAAAACAAATTTTCCATTGATGTTTAATGATGCCCTAAAAGGAGTAACAGCAGAGTGCATCATTAATGGCTTCAGAAAATGCGGGCTGTATCCTTGGTCGCCTGATGCTGTCGACTACTCTAGATGCGTTAAGGATAGACAACTGGTTTCGACAACTGCGAATCAATCTGTGTCTGCTTCAGGAAAAAGGACGTCACATTTAAAATATCTGGAAACATTTATTCCCAGTGACACTCTTAATCTATTTAAGAAATGCAGCCTCAATGAAACCTGGAATGGGGAAGAAAAATGGTTGGAACAGTTTAAGGTTTGGCAGAAGATTAAGAAGAATCATGATTTAAAAGATAATTCAGCAATAAGCGACAATGAAAATATACCACCAGTAAATAAACTAAATCTAACAAGAAAAGAAATTCCCCCTCAAAACATTAGGGAATTTAATGACATAAATTTAGCAGGTGCTTCCACAGCTCATCAATTTTCGACAGCAAAAACGCCTCCCAGAAATTCAACAGATTCCTCCATGTTTAATATGCCCCTAGAAGAAACATTAAACCATTCAACAACAGAAATACCATCAAAGAGAATTCAAGATGCGAATTTATCAGATCATTTTAAAGAACATACCCCCCAGGAACTACTAATTTCGAGGTCCCCAGAACTCCTGATGTGCCGATACGTTCTAATAACCGTTCTCCGATTTTAATATACGACAGTTCAAACTCAAGTGTTGGAACACCTTTTAAAAGAGCTTTAATAGGGCCAGAAAAAAAATACGTCGCTTAAACGAAAAAGGAACATTGAGAAAACTCCATCTGCAGTTACTTCAAAAGAATGGAAAAAATTTATGACACAAAAAGGAGAAAAGAAAAAAAAGAGAGGAGAGAGAAAAGGAAGAGAGCAAGATATGAGAAAAAACAAATAAAACTACAGGAAATACAAAAGAAAAAACAAGGTTTACTAGAGAGAAGAAAGAAACGTGTAGTTGAAGAGAGTGAGACGGACGATAGTGAAGAGTCAGTTATATATGCAGATAGCACATCTTCAGGTTCTGAAGGTTTTTTCAGATATGATACAAACAATTAGGAGTAATAAGGAAAGGGCATCTGATCACTTGAATACTGATCAGGAGGTAACAATGCTTCCCGAGCATTATTATGCTGTATACTACGATGAACAATACTTCATCGGAAGGATTATTAATATTGATAATGAACAATATAAAGCAAGCATAAAGTTCCTAAAAGAAATAACAGAGACTCAATTCTTTGGCCTGTTAAGAATGATGTCGACGAAGTTCACTTATACCGTATATTTTTTGGACCGGTGGATTTAATTGGCAATAACCCATTTTCAATAAATAATAACATAATAAAAAAATTAAAACAGCTTATAGGGCTTTTAAATCAAAATGTTAATCTTTTAGTTTATGTACTTATCTAGTATTTATAATCTAAAGACAAAATAAAACTGTTGCATTCGTACATTCTTTTTATTTTAAAGTTCTTATAGTGAAAATAGATGGTAAAAACATAGAAATAAATATGGGCAATTACTGGTGCATAAAGTGGCAACTACTGGGATTTTTTAATTTGAATAATGGCAATTACAGGTACTTGGAAGGAAAGTGGGGAAAAAAATTAAATATGATTAGTAAATATCTTTATTGCAATTATGACAGTAGAGATACCTTTGTAAACCCTCTACAAACACATGGTTTTTTTGTTCAATCGCAAATAATTATTTTTAATTTTTTTCTACCCTATTTTATGCAAACAAGTCTTTATAATGGCATTTACTGGTGCAGTTACCCTACCTCGGGGTGTAAAGTTAGTTCGCCTCCCCGTGGTGCACCCTGGATAGCGTCTACTATTAGACGTGAACTAAATGAACTAACCAAACCGTAACCTTCCTAGTCATGTCTTAGGAGGGCCGGGAATGCTTGCCTTAATTGGCCGGCATTGCGAGGAGAGTCCTCTATAAAAAACCCACATCGCAAGGTCGTTGGCGGGTTGGTGCCGAGGCGATGATGCTTCTGGCCGATATGGCCGAGCATTGGCAGGATGGTAATTCTGTCGCTAACGTTAACCCTCCCCAGGGAAACCGGGCGACCTCCCTGTGTAAATGCCTATTCATGGGATGCGGGGCTCTTCCATGGAGGTCTATTTTCCCTTACTGCTCGTGGGACCAAACATGGACACGACTTACACAGACCCAATAGAGGAGGTGGCAGGATTCAACCTTCCACTGGAACCTCCAGAGGGAAAAAACAGGGGAAAGGAAAGTCCACCCCTAGGACGACTACCAAAGGTAGACCCTCCTATAGGAAGCTTGGTTATCGAGCTCCTAAAAAGGAGGAGGAACCTGCACCATAATTCCCTTTTCCTTTAAGCTCCTTAAACTACTCCTTTTTCCTCCATACATTCCTATATTCCTACCCCCATGCCCACCAACTTAAGGTGCATTCAAGCTAATCTGCATCATGCTAAGGCTGCGACATACCTCCTTAGCATGAAATTAAAGGAAGAGCAAATAGATATTGCTCTTCTCCAAGAGCCCTGGACCGCTAATTCGGAACGAACAAAAGGGCTGGGTAACACTTCTGGTAAGATAGTAGAGGTGGGCTCTGGTACTAACCCCAGAGCCTGTATCTGGATCAGAAACAACTTGCAGTATTTTACACTTTCAGAGTACTGCACCAAGGACATGGCATCCATCCATCTCGTGATCACATCCGGGGGGACCAGGCTGGAAGTAGTGGCCTGTTCGGCCTATTTCCCTGGAGACAGAGATGCAGAACAACCACCTCCAGCAGAGGTGCGGAAATTGATCGCCTACTGCAAGAGGAACAATTATCACCTCGTAATGGGGTGTGATGCGAACTCCCATCACTTGGCTTGGGGGAGCACGGACACTAACAGACGAGGTGAATCATTATTTGAATACATTTTAGGGGAGGAGCTGGTTGTCAACAACATAGGCTCGGAACCCACCTTTCTTACAGCTAACCGGAGAGAGGTTTTAGATCTTACGATCAGCTCAAGGCTTTTGAGCTCAAAAATCCTCAAATGGAGGGTGTCGTCTGAACCCTCATGTTCAGACCATGCCCATATCCTATTTGAAATTGAAACAGGCCCTAGACCTGTGTTAGAGTATCGGGACCCGAGGAGGACGGATTGGGAGGGATACAAACAGTCCCTCGCCGGCAGACTTGGGTCCGCAATCCCCACAGTGAGGGATCGTGATGAGATCGAGATTGCGGCCGAACAGGTTAGGGAAGCTGTGGTCTCTGCCTGTCACGAAAACTGTCCACTGAGGTCAAAGAGAGACAGTCGGGGGTCTACTTGGTGGAATAATAACCTCGATAAACTACGAAGAGAAGTTAGACGTCTCTTCAATCGTGCTAAGATTACAGGCAACTGGGAGCAATATAAAACTGCTCTAACATATTATAATAAAGAGATCAGGAACGCTAAGAGGGAGTCCTGGAGGGGGTTCTGCGGGGACATTAATAATTTGCCCAGCAGCGCCAGAATCCACAGGATTCTCTCACGCGACCGTGTACAGGAACTGGGATCGATAAAACGACCAGATGGTTCCTTTACTGAATCTCGGAAAGAAACGTTAGAGCTCTTAGCACACACACTTCCCAGATTGTCTGATCCTGAGCAACGGTGAGGTCCTACCAGCTGAGGGACGATCTAAACGCCCCCAAAGGGAGGACTGGCTAGTTGCTCGGAGAATAGTTACAGCCTCGGCAGTGGAGTGTGCTGTGAATCATTTCCAGCCATTCAAGTCGCCAGGGGAGGATGGGGTGGTACCGGTCCTACTACAAAAGGGACTGGAGATTCTCCTACCCTTCCTTATCAGGCTGTTCAGAGCCAGTCTGGCCTGGAACTATATTCCTTCCAGCTGGACGGTGGTTAGGGGGGTTTACATTCCCAAATTGGGACGTAATGACCTCCTACCTACTTCACTGAGACCTCTCAGTATTACATCATTCCTCCTGAAGGGATTGGAAAAAATACTGGACGGACACATTAGGGGGAACATCTTACCCAAGAACCCCCTAAATACCCACCAGTATGCCTATCAAACTGGCAAATCAACTGAGTTAGCGCTCAATAACCTCGTCGAGAAGATCACACACTCTCTGGAAAATGGAGAGGTTGCGGTGGCGGCATTTCTCGACATAGAAGGAGCATTTAATAATGCATTACCGATCTCCCTCTACGAGGCCACTATCGCTAGGGGGGTGGAACCTACCATCTGTGGCTGGATCGGAAACATGCTGCACAATCGGCGTTAGGGCTGCGAGAGGGTGTCCTCAGGGGGGCGTTCTATTCCCCCTGTTGTGGTCGCTCTTTGTGGACGACCTGCTGGCTATCCTCGGACTCTGGGAGGTTGAGGTCCAGGCGTATGCGGATGATCTTGTCATAATGGTTAGAGGCAAATCTGAGGAGGAACTGTCTAGTACTCTTCAAGAAGCACTAAATGTAGTCAATGATTGGTGCCGTAGGGAACAGATGTCTGTGAACCCTCGCAAAACGATCATTGTCCCGTTCACCAGAAGAAGAAGGTTGGACAAATTAAAACCACCTAATCTTATGGGGGAAAACATTCCATTTTCGGACCAAGCTGGGAGTTATCCTAGATAAGAAGCTCAACTGGGACAGACAGTTAGAAAATGTTATCCGCAGGGCTAAGATGTCCCTGTGGACCTGCCGGAGAATCTGTGGGAACAACTGGGGAACAAACCCCCAACAGATGTACTGGCTCTATGTAGTGGTTATCAGACCTATGATAACATATGGAGCCATAGTTTGGTGGCCTAAGGTACTTCGTGGTACCGCGAGGGCCAAACTGGCTCATCTACAGAGACAAGCATGTCTGATGATAACGGGAGCGATAATGTTAGGATGCAGAGTTAAACAGTAAACACAGTGGCTTATTAATAAGTATTTATTAATAAGTGATTAGTACGGATATATAATAATAATTGTTAGTTAACAGGAATGATCAACGATCGACATAACATTCTTAGCAAGATGGCATGTCAGCCCGGCTACCACTACTTTTGTGAAGTCTGACCAATAACGGTCGAGCATTGCCTGACAGCCTGATATCCGGCGGATGGCGCCAAAATATGAATCGCTCACATTTAAATCCCAATACTCCCACTAAATGTGAACTATTCATGAAAAATTAACAAATTGTGATTTCACAAAAAAAATGTTACATTGTATTATATAAACTAAAAATAAAAAAATATTACATTGCCAAACATATAAATTCTAGTTCACAGAAATCAAGCATTCAGCTTTATTTATATTACATAAACCCAAATATAACCGCATTACATTGAATTTCTTTGAGCACAAAGGTTTAGTCATCATGTCAGCAATTTGCTCATCTGTGGGAACATACACTACATCTATACACTTAGTTTCAAATTTTTCACGTATGAAATGAAATTTTATATAAACATGCTTAGTGCGCTTATGATATTCTGGATTTTTTATTAGACGAATTGCACTTTGATTATAAATATATAGCTTCACTGTATCACAGGGTGATTCATCAATCTCATTTAAAAACTGCTTTAACCACATAGCCTCTTTCGTTGCCAATGCTGCGCCTATGTATTCCGCTTCTGTTGTCGATAAACAAACACTCTGCTGCCTTTGACTATTCCAGGTAACTGCTCCACCGTACATTTTAAAGACGTACCCAGACGTTGACCTTCTGGTAATGGGGTCGTTCGCATAGTCTGAGTCACAGTAACCTATTAACGGAGTGTCAGCTGTTCCATATCTTATCCCATAACTTGGTGTGTCTTTTAAATATCGTATTATATGTTTTACAGCTGCCCAATGAATTTCACTATGTTTATTTAGGAATCGACTCACAACTCCCACTGCATATGATATGTCTGGTCTGCTCACTATAGCTGCAAAAATTAATGCACCCACAGCTTGTCTATACGGCACTTCATTTTCCTCAAACAACTGCTCATTATTTGATAAAGCAATGTTACTAAGTATATTTAATTCTACAGGTATTTTTGCACTTTTTGCATTTTCCAGATTAAAACGCTGTATTATTTGCTTAATATAGTTGTTTTGACTGATTGAAATTGCTTTATTTTCTCTGTCTCTTGTGATTTCCACGCCAACAAAATAACTAACATTTTCACTAACAGTAATTTCAAATTCTGATTTTAATTTTTCAATAACAATGTTTGCCACTTCTATATGTTCTGTTATTACTAGACCATCATCAACAAAAATTATTAATAGCACTTTGATTTCATTTACAATACCTTTGAATATACATCCGTCTGACAGGCATTGTTGAAACCCAAAAGTTTTTAGAAAATTGCTGAATCTCTTATTCCAGCACCTTGATGCTTGCTTCAAACCGTAAATTGCACGTTTTAATTTACAGACATAATTATTATCAATACCTGTTCCTTCAGGTTGGTACATATAAATATCTTCTTCGAGTTCACTGTTCAGGAATGCTGTTTTTATATCAAATTGAAAAATTTCATAATCCTTCTTCGCTGCAATAGATAACAATACTCTTATTGAATCGTATCGTGTAGTTGGTGAGAATGTTTCTTTATAATCTACATCATATTTTTGTGTAAAGCCTCGTGCACATAGTCGAGCTTTAAATCTTGAGATGGTACCTTCTGGTGTTCTCTTTACTTTGAAAACCCATTTGCTGTCGATGATGTTAGTTTTCTCTGGCTTCGGTACAATTTCCCATGTTTTATTTTTCTGCAATGCGTCCACTTCTTCTATGATTGATTTTTTCCACTCAGCTGCCTCTTTACAGGTCACAGCTTCTTCATACGATGTTGGGATGTCTATTTCCACAAAATGAGCTTCTAATTCATAGTCATTCAGTCTCCCTGGTAGTTGAAGTAAATTTCTACTTCGCAGATTGTATATGGGAGCTTCATGTTCTTGAGCTTCTACTGACTGAGGTTCATCACTTGGACCTTTATGGGCATCTACGCTAGGATTTTCTCTGGGAGCCACTTCTTCATTGTCACTGAACAATTGAACATTTTCAAGTTTTCTTTGCATAGTATCAGAAGAATTACTTACTTCGTTGAAGACTACATCTCTTGAAATTGTAATTTTTTTTGTTACAGGATCCATTAAACGATAATTGTTGGAATTTTTGTCGTAGCCCACCATAATTGGTTTCTTACTTTTCTTATCCCATTTTTTTCTTAATTGTTTTGGAATATGCACATATGCATTACTACCAAACATTCTCAAATGTTGTAAGAATGGTTTGGTTCCAGTCCACATTTCATATGGTGAAGAATTTGGTGTGTTTTTATTCATTGTTCTGTTCAGTATATATACTGCTGTATTTACAGCTTCTGCCCAAAAATGTTGTGGTAGGTCTTTTTCGTACAACATGGAACGAGCACTTTCCACAATAGTACGCATTTCTCGTTCACTTTGTCCATTTTGTTCAGGGGTATATGGTGCAGTAGTTTCCATCTGAATGCCAACAGTTTTTATATAATTTTTGAAATCTGCATTTACATATTCTGTTCCATTATCTACATGAATAGTTTTTACACCATAACCAAACTTATTTTTTACGACTGTAAGAAAGTCTTTGAATAAATTTAATACTTCTGTTTTGTGTTTCAAAAAGTAAACAGTGCAATAACTACTTGCATAATCTTTGAACAGAACAAAGTAGTTTGCACCACCAATGCTTGGTACTGACATGGGGCCACATACGTCGCTGTAAATAGCTTCACCAGGGAGCACGTTTTTAATATTTGCACTTATATTTGCAAACTTCTGACGATGTTGTTTACCATATAAACAGGCTTCACAAAACAACTTATAGGAGCTCTTAATGTCTAATTTTCCAAGAAGTCCTTGTTTAACTGTCTCACTTATTGTGTTTACATTCGCATGACCTAACCTTTTATGCCATAATTCAAGGGTATTTGCTCTTGTCACTGAATTTGCCTCTTGGTTCATAACCGTACGAAAATGAAGATAATATAAGTTGTTTTCTGCCCTTGTGGCTTTTGCAATTATATTACCGTTATCCAAAATGCAAGCACAGTCTCTGTCTTTTGATATTTGCATACCTTTATTTGTCACAGCACCTTCTGAAAACAAATTTTTACGTAGTTCAGGCACAAACAACACGTTTGTAATTGTTGCGTCCTCCCACTGTTGGTTGACACACTTTTGAATTCTGATAGTTCCTTGACCTTTTATCTCTAGACTTTTATTGTCACCAAGTTTTACACAGGAACCATCATTAACCTCACAGAAAGTTTCAAAAAATTCTCTTCTATATGTCATGTGAGCTGATGCTCCACTGTCCATTGTCCACAAATTGTCTTTCGACGTTTCGCCCGACAATACATTTTCAGTAACAAACGCGGTATTCATCTGATTGTTCTCACGATCGTTTTCACGTTTTCTACCAATTTCACCTCTTCTTTCTCGTTTCGGGAAATGACACTCCCTTGCAATGTGTCCTTTTTCTCCACAATTATAGCAGGTAATACTCTTCTTTGGATTGTGAAAATTTCTTTCTGGATTCTTATTTCTAACAGACATGGCAGCTAATGCAGTTTCTGTTTCTTCGTATGACATTAAATTGGCTTCTTCATCCAGCAGTCTCGCAGTCAGGTTCTGTAGTGTTTGCTTGCCTTCTTCAACTGATAACCAGGCTTGTCGGAAATTTCTGTATTTTTGAGGAAGAGTACTCAAAATTTTCGTTATTACAGAGTTGTCACTCAAAATATCACCTGATTCCTTGATAGCCTTAGCAATGTTTTCTATTTTTGAAATGTGTTGAACCATTGTGTCGGTTTCCACCATTTTGTACTGATGGAAACGTTCATGCATCATCATTTTTGTCATGTCAGATTTCTTCTCATAAATACTTTCTAATTTATCCATTTCTTTGGATGTTTCACAATTCTCAACTACGGTAATGAGTGGCAGTTCCATTGCCGACGTAATAATGCACATACCTAAGACGTCTTTCTTACCCCAGTCCTGGACATCTTCCACTTTTGCTTCTGGCTCTGGTTTCTTGATTTTTCCGGTTACAATATCGTATACACCTTTTGCTCGAAGAGCACATTTTATTTGAAATTTCCACTGAGGAAAGTTCGCTCCATCAAACTTTGAAATATTCCACGCGACCGACTCCGACATTATTATTATCACTTTCCAAAAAACTATTTCGACACACGAAAAAACTACTACTACGATATTCGACAGACGAATTCGTTTTCAAACTCCGACTCACCTCGCGTGTTCTGGGCCCATAACCTGTTAGGATGCAGAGTTAAACAGTAAACACAGTGGCTTATTAATAAGTATTTATTAATAAGTGATTAGTACGGATATATAATAATAATTGTTAGTTAACAGGAATGATCAACGATCGACATAACATTCTTAGCAAGATGGCATGTCAGCCCGGCTACCACTACTTTTGTGAAGTCTGACCAATAACGGTCGAGCATTGCCTGACAGCCTGATATCCGGCGGATGGCGCCAAAATATGAATCGCTCACATTTAAATCCCAATAGATAAGCACCGCACCATCAGTCGCTCTGGAGGTCCTCCTCAATATTCCCCCACTTCACATATGGCTGGAGAGGGTGGCGAGGTGGACAACGTACAGACTAATACAAACAGCAGATAACATGCCGAGGGAAGTCAGTCTGAGGGGGTCCGGACTCCTTGATGACAGTGATTGTCACAGGATTCTGGGAATGGTCTCGGACTTGATGCCTACAAAAATCAGCAGAGATCTGTCTTTCAAGACCGTCCTCCCGGAAAGGGAGGACTGGGACCGGAACCAATCGACCCTGTTGAGAGCGGACCTCTGCTGGTACTCTGACGGCTCCAAAACCAATATGGGAGTAGGAGCCGGCGCATATGGGGGCAGCACCGATGCTAGACTATCAGCTAGCCTCGGCAAGTACGCAACCATACACCAGGCAGAAGTTTATGCCATCGAGATGTGTGCAAGGGAAAGCTTAAAAGACCTATGCACAAACAAATCGATAAAGATATTTGCAGATAGCCAAGCTGCAATAAAGGCTCTTGGTTCCTACCGGTGCAATTCAAAGACGGTATGGAGTTGTAAATCTGCTCTTAACGAATTGGGCAGCTGTAATGAGGTGTCGCTGGTCTGGATACCGGGTCACTCGGACCATGATGGCAACGTTGCGGCAGACGCGCTTGCCAGGAATGGTGCCCAGTGTGACTTTGTCGAACCAGAACCGGTGCTGGGAATAACATCTTGCACAGCAAAACGCACCTTAAAGACCTGGACAGATAGAAGGACAATTCAATATTGGCAAAATCTTCCAGGATTAGCTCACTCTAAGGCCTTCATAAATGGCCTGTCTGAGTCAAGGGCTAAGAAACTTCTAGAGTTGAACAGACAACAACTGAGTACTCTAGTCGGCCTGTATACAGGACACTGTCGCTTGCGGCATCACATGCACCGTATTGGGATCGGTCAGGAGACCGAGTGCCGGCTGTGTATGGAGAATGACGAAACAGCAGAGCACGTGCTGTGTTCCTGTCCGGCAGCGGATAGGACTAGACACCTGCTCTTTGGCAAGGTAAAGCTTGCTCCAGAGGATCTAGATCAACTTTCGCCCGCAAAGGTTATCGACCTCTGTAGGAGGCTGGATTTGTTGGGCGAAATATAGACATTAGGCGTGAGCCACAATAGACCTTATGGTCGCGGTGGAGGGACCGATATGGACCACTCACAAACTAACCTAACCTACCCTACCTCTATGTTTAGAGATGGTGTATTTTGACAGATCTGATCTTCATACAGTAGTGTATTTACACAACTCACATTTAAAAGGTCTCCCTTAAATATTTCTGTGTTTGGAGTTGATGTGTTGTGACAGATGACTTTTCCGTACACAAGTGTAATCACACAACTCACATTTAAAAGGTCTCTCTTCAACACTTCTATGTTTGGAGATGATGTGTCTTGACAGACTGGTTTTCCATGCACAAGTGTAATTACACAACTCACATTTCAAATGTCTATCTTCAATACTTCTGTGCATGGAGATGATGTGGCTTGCCAGATGACTTTTCACTACACTAGAGTAATCACACAACTCACATTTAAAATGTCTCTGCTTAATATTTCTGTGTTTGTAGATGATGTGTTTTGACAAATTGTGTTTAATTACACTAGTGTAATCACACAACCCACATTTAAAAGGTCCCCCTTCAATACTTCTGTGTTGGGAGTTGATGTGTCTTGCCAGATGACTTTTCACTACACTAGAGTAATCACACAACTCACATTTAAAATGTCTCTGCTTAATATTTCTGTGTTTGTAGATGATGTGTTTTGACAAATTGTGTTTAATTACACTAGTGTAATCACACAACTCACATTCAAAAGGTTTCCCTTCAATACTTCTGTGTTGGGAGATGATGTGTCTTGCCAGTTCACTTTTCCATAGATAAGCGTAATCACACAACTCACATTTAAAAGGTCTCTCATCAATACTTCTGTGTTTGATGATGATGTGTGTTGACAAATTGCTTTTAATTACACTAGTGTAATCACACAACTTACATTGAAAAGGTCTTTCTTTAACACTTCTGTGTTTGGAAATGATGTGTCTCGACATAACCCATTTATGCACACTCGTGTAATCACACAACTCACATTTAAAAGGTCTCTCTTCAATACTTCTGTGTTTAGAGATAATATGGTTTAACAGCAGATCTTTCCGTACACTAGTGTAATCACACAATTTACATTTAAAAGGTCTCTCTTCAATACTTCTATGTTTAGAAATAATGTGTTGTGACAGATAGATTTCCACTGCACTAGCGTAATCACAGAACTCACATTTAAAAGGCTTCTCTTCCACACTTCTGTGTTTGGAGATGATGTGTCTTGACAGATGCGTTTTCCGTACACTAGTGTAATCACACAATGCACATTTAAAATGTCTCTTCTCCATACTTATATGTTTGGAGATTATGTGGTTTGACAAACTGTTTTTGTCTACACCAATGTAATCACACAACTCACATTTAAAAGGTCTCACTTTAATACTTCTGTGTTTGGAGATGACGTGTTTTGTGAGATCCCCTCTCCGTACAGTAGTGTAATTACACAACTCGCATTTAAAAGGTCTCTCTTCAATACTTCTATGTTTAGAGATAATATGATTTGACAGAGAGTCTTTCCGTACACTAGTGTAATCACACAATGCACATTTAAAATGTCTCTTCTCCATACTTCTGTGTTTGGAGATGATGTGGTTTGACAAACTGTTTTTGTCTACACCAATGTAATCACACAACTCACATTTAAAACGTCTCTCTTCAACACTTCTGTGTTTGGAAATGACGTGTTTTGTGAGATCCCCTCTCCGTACACTAGTGTAATTACACAACTCGCATTTAAAAGGTCTCTCTTCAATACTTCTGTGTTTAGAGATAATATGATTTGACAGAGAGTCTTTCCCTACACAAGTGTAATTACACAACGCACATTTAAAGCGTCCCTCTTCAATACTATTGACTTTGAAAACAGCATTTCTTGAGATGTCTACTGTATCCTGTAAATCACTTAAATAATCACACTTACTGTCCAACTTTTCGCAAACATCAATATTCAAACTCGTTTTGCCATCTTTATTTCCAGAGTTATCACTATCACTACAATATTCCTTTTTAAAATCCACGAGTGCAGTCAAATCACATTCTACTATTTCTATTTTGAAATCTTCATCTGTTTTTACTTCTTCCTCCTTGCACTCGAACTTTAATGCCAAAAGGCTACTGGCACTAGCATCCATTGTTTATCCTTTTCACCTTTACGATTAGAATAGGAATGGATCAAATAGGGCTGATTAGTGATGGGTTGTTATTTAACAGTCTGTTATATTTTAACTGTTGTCGAGCCGCAACAGTAACCACCTGTTATGGATATATACAAATAACAGGTACAGTGGAGGGGATGCTGTTGCGCTTTACACTAGAGCTCGGAGTCGTATCTGTTTCTGTTGCACTGCTACGATGAAGCAACTTCTATTTTCATCCGCAACTGTTATAACAGGATGAATGGACATGAGACTGGGAATGGGGTATAGAGCGGACTTTACTTCATAACATAATACTGTTTTCATCCACAACTGTTATAACAGGATGAATGGACATGAGACTGGGAATGGGGTATAGAGTATAGAGCGGACTTTACTTCATTACCTACTGATTAAGATGACCGGTGATTCACCGGTGGTGAACCGAGAATCGAAAATGTAACTAGAGATCCTTCTAACAAAAAATAAAAGCGTAATGTAATAAAGGCAAATTTCTTTACCGAAATTTTATGAGAGGTGCAGCATGTTGGAGCTTCCGGTTTTGCGGAAACTCCATCAACTTTCATTATTCAAATGGAACACTTTTTAATATTACCTCATTTTATTAATATTACAAGTCATGCTTGTAAAAAGTGAGCTAAGTTTCCTTCACTTCTGACATTTATGGTCGCTAAAAAATTCGTTCTTAATTTTTCAATATGTGAAAGGCTGTATATGTAGCAACTGAAAATTATTAAAAATGAACTATATCACTGTAAAAAAAAACTCTGGACGCAGCAAGTGCGTTATGGTAGTGAATTTTCATAAAAATGTTTTTAATTGCAAATATGTGTGTTTCCTTTTTAAGAAAGCAGGCATCAATTTTGGTCACCAGTATAACCTATATAGTAAAAACAATGTGCCATGTTTCATAAAAATAACTTTATTGTGTGAAAATGTACAAAAATTTCCAAAAGCAAACTTAAAGTGTTCCCGGAAAAACTCGTTTCTCGGTCAACCTTATAGGTTAATAGCAAATTGAGCTATTCAAATTTGAAGCATTTAATGAAAATTCGCTACCATAACGCATAAGAAGAAAATTTGTATCACCAACGACTTATGGGCCAACCTGTGATTGTAGAAATATTTTTTTAAGATGTAGCTCAAGACACCCTATAATTAATATATACAAATTTTCTTTATATCTTGTATAATAACGGATATATTGAGCTTTATTGATTTTTGACGAAAATTCGACAAAAATTATATACATACCATTAAACGATAAACTCTAAAGCTAAGGCTACTGCCAAGCATCAGAGAAAGGGTCTATTTGAAATGAATTTTCTGGGAATATTTTAGTGAAATGAAGGACAATGACGATTGAAACTAAGACTTTAGGGTTTGTAAAACATTCTTCTTGAGACATTTGATTTCCATATCCCGTATCAGATTCAAGTTCTTTGCCTAAATGTTGCCGATTTTGACGTTTTAAATCGCAACTTTGAGGTTTTGAGGAAAACCTCAATTTATTTTTCTTTAAATGCCTATAACTTTTTTGTCTTTTGACCTACATAGCTAAATTTTGGTAGGTAGATTACCTATAAGGATATTAACTAGCGTACCAAATTTGGTTGCCCTTACTTTGTTAATTCCGGAGATATAAATTTTTTTCGAAAGAAAACACAAAATTTTCCGGGAAAACCTGGTCAGATTTTCCTGGCTAACGAACTTATCCAAGCCATTTGCAAAAGGAATTTTTCCACCAAATTTAGTCAAAATCGGCCTATTATTTTTTGAGTTATCGGTGTGATACATATATATATATATATATATATATATATATATATATATATATATATATATATATATATATATATATATATATATATATATATGTATATATATATATATATATATATATATATATATATATATATATATATATATATATATGTATATATATATATATATATACATATATATATATATATATATATATATATATATATATATATATATATATATAAAC
Organism: Tillus elongatus; assembly: GCA_964006375.1. NCBI lineage: Eukaryota > Metazoa > Arthropoda > Insecta > Coleoptera > Cleridae > Tillus > Tillus elongatus. The sequence goes on from OZ023268.1 coordinate 3,382,769, forward strand.
ATATAAAAATTGAAACTGACTCCGGATATGTGTTCTAGGGGGCCTAGTTCGCGGTCATTTGAAGAAATTTTTTCAAAATTCAAAAGTCGGGATCTCCTCATTAGTGAATTTTTTTTAAGAAAATTCACTAATAAAATCAGGTCACAGCGTATATAAAAAAATTATCACAGTCGTTGACGTTAACTCAATCTTCATTAGATAACTCTATATGCAGATGGCATTTTTGTTTTAAGAAAAAACTGATATGTATACAAATGTACAGTTATGCTTTAACATGAGCCCTTAGATATTATATTAGGTAGTTTCTTTGCTCATTCTTCTTTGCGTTATGTAACTAATAAATCAATATTCCTTTTTACTTTTCACTTTGGAAATCTAAGAAATGGGTCCGATTTTAAACATCTTTTTTTTATTACTTACTGCAAAATAAAAAATCGCTGAAACTTAAAAAATCTCAGAAACAGTACCAATTTTAATGAAATTATAAAAATATTCCCTGTACCCGGTATTGTTGAAACCAGACACACTTCACCCTATAGGTAGAGAGAAAAAAATTAGTTTTAATTTAAAAAAAAATATTTATTTTATTGTTTGCTTACAATAATTCATGTATTTCATATAAGTCTCATTTTCAAGGAAAAGATGGCTATAGAGGTTTTCAAGCTCAATGCTTAACTAATACTTAATTAGTAAAGAAAATTCGAAAGAAATTCTGCATTGTTGAATTTTTTACCAAATTATTATTAGTGATGAATACCCAAAAAAAAACCTCCATCATTTTTTTAATAAAAAATTAATTAATTGTTTTAAACATAATACAAGAATATTTTTTATTTTAAACATTACCCAACTACACCACCGGACGGGTTCAGCTACTGTTACTACGTCTACTTGGAATTCTTAATAATTCATAATTCATACTGTTATTTTCACCTGTTATATTTAACTGTTATTTCTAAAAAACAGTAACAGTTGCGACCTGTTACAGCAATATAACAGTTTTTCCCATCACTAGGGCTGATAGTAGGCATGATATAATGACTTACAAGAGATATGATATTGCGCATATGCCCCGCCTCCTCCTATGACGTCACGTGGTGAGTAACGTTATTGAAGTCCAACCACACACTTAAAACAAAGTCATCCACTATCAAAAAGTTTCTATATGTCAGTTTAATGCGGTTGAAGTTACGCCTATATTGTCTTTTTCAGATAATATAGATCGCAGCACTAAATTTAATATTTTTCATTTTTATTACTTCCAACTGTATGCACTTAAATATTAGTAAAATACGTAATTTGTTAAGAGGTTCTGATGAAACGTCAAACCCCGCTGCACGACAGTATATTATGGTTGCATTGGACTCACCACTTGACACCATGCGCGTGACAGGTCTAAAAATAGATAGTCTGAATATCATATCTCTTGTTATTTGTATCATGGGTAGTAGGGATGGCAACGATATATCGATATTTTGTAAATATCGATATATTACTTAAATATAACGATATATTTTAATCGATATTTTACTAACGATATATCGAAAAAATATCGATATATCGGAAACTCAGAAATTTTATATCATATCAATAAAATAACGGGAACGCTCGTGTACACGCGACGCTGGTCGAACGTCGAACTGACCTAACCTAGGACCCAGACCTCAGACCAAACACATGTAGGCAATGAACTCTATACTACGTAACAGTATAGAGTTCATTGCATGTAGGTTGTAGATAGGTGCCGTAGTTCCAATAGCACGGTAGACATAAACAAACCGAATCAAAAATAAAACATTCAGTTGTCTTCTCTCGCTCTCTCATAGAGTAACTAATATGGGTACTCTATGCTCTCTCTCTCTCTCTTCACTTCACTCTTCTTTTTACTTATATGATTGTCGGTTGTTGTGAGTGAATATTTCGTTGTGTGAAACGTTTCAAATTAAGTTTTGTAAAAAATATATTCATAATACAAAATGCCACCACCTAAAAGCAATATTGGGATCCATTTTACAAAAATATCAAGGCAAGAAGCTCGATGCAATATATGTTCAAAAATATTAAAGACGTCAGGAAATACAACTTGCTTTGCATTTAATGTACTTTCTTTCATTTATGTAACACATTTTCAGATCAGTTCTTTTAAAAAGGTTATTTTGACAACTTTTATGTTATTGAAATTTTCTGAAGTTTCATGTAAGTACATGTTGCCTTATCTCAACAGCACTGTGTCTGCTCCCCGCACCGGAGCGGGTATCAATTTTGTTAGTCATAAAATTTTTGTTCATTAATTATGAATATATATCGATATATTAAAAATATCGATATTTTTCATTCGATATATTGAATATATCGATATATTATTTCGATATATCATATGATTCGATATATTTTTTTAGTTTGCCATCCCTAGTTATGTTACTTATGTTTTAACGTTCGTGTAATAAATTTTTAGTTTTAAGAAATCAAAAAAATTATAATAAAATTAAATAAAACTGAAATCAATACAGAAACAATTAAATAGTTTGAAATCTCCACCACAGGGTTGTATTTAAAAATACAGTCTGGTCCGAATGTTTGCCCGAAAATCGATTCCTTCTTGCATATTTGTGATAAGACCAGTTTTGGAAAGCATTCTTTCAGAAGGTTAGGATGTGACCGGTGTACAAAGATACTTTGTGTGCATTCTGTACATTTCAGGAGATACATTTTTGTTTTCTGACCAAAAGTGAAGTGGATTGCTGGAAGGAGGTACATTTGGTATGGATAAATATTGTTTCACTGTAAGAATCGCTTTTGTAGTATGTGAAGAGGTCATTATATCAGTTGACTGCACTATTTTGTTGTCAAAATATTCCCATAACATATCGACATCACTAGCCTCAGAACTTCCAGGATGTGCTTCAGGCTGTTCAACTAGGGTGTTTGCAAAAACTTCTCCTAGTACCCTGTAACACATTATTGAAATACTTTTATTTATTAAAATACATAAAATATAAAATCATAAATACATAGTTATAAATAGTTACAATATTATTTGTTTCCAACTGTTTAAATCAAAAGTGTCGCCAGTCATTTCATTGGTAAATTAAAATCTTGGTAACTGGGAACTACTCAATCGTGCTCCTTAGTTTCTTCTTCGGTTGTTTCATGAACCGTTACACAAATTTCATGTAAATCATTCATAATCGATATCTCGAGATACATTCGATCATTCTGGTTGAATATTTCGATTCATTCGATTATGGAAATATATCGATTATGCCCAACACTGTTAGGCGTTTACGAAAAGTAACCAGGTAGATATCGGTTACACCGCAAGCGTTCGAAAATGTAGCTGGTTACTCTGTCCATCGTTTGAATATTATACGGTATCTATCCGGTGCATCAACCTGGTGCAGGATTTGTGTACCGAACCAAACAGTCGGTAAATTGAGTTATATAGAGAACAAACTTAATTCTCTATACAAATTGTCTAAAGTCTAACCTATAGACTGGATGTAAATAAATAATAATACCAATACCCTATAAAGGCTCTAAGGTTTTTGTTTTTCATTCGTTCATTTCTCAATCGTTGCTTGAAGGAAGGTGAAGGTGTTACCATCAGGATTGTGAATGAGAGTAACATCAGATACATAATTGTCAATGACACGGCGCTTCTTTTTGGATTTTTGTAATGTATAATAAGTCGTAACTCCTGTTAATAACTCTTCGTCGCTGTCGCTATTGCTGTCTAATATTTCAGATATTAACTAAAGCAATTTTTTCAATCTCCATACTAATATATTATTAATATTACTACTTCAAAGTTCAAAGCCAAAATATCCTCAAACAACAAAGACGAACCTTTGACAGTTTGGCGTTTGTCATTTAGTTACCGCGCATTTAAAAGCGTTCGAAAATTACTGCACCGGATCCATTTACCATAAAGCCAACTGTGTACGATTCGGTAAACGGTAGATATCTACCCGGTTACTTTTCGTAAACGCCTACTGGTCACAGTACAGAGAACCATGATATATCAGATTTTAGAAGAGATATCCATTTAACATTTACCATAAAGCCAACTGTGTACCATTCGGTAAACGGTAGATATCTACCCGGTTACTTCTCGTAAACGCCTACTGGTCACAGTACAGAGAACCATGATATATCAGATATTAGAATAGATATCCATTTAACATTTACCATAAAGCCAACTGTGTACCATTCGGTAAACGGTAGATATCTACCCGGTTACTTTTCGTAAACGCCTACTGGTCACAGTACAGAGAACCATGATATATCAGATTTTAGAAGAGATATCCATTTAACATTTACCATAAAGCCAGCTGTGTACCATTCGGTAAACGGTAGATATCTACCCGGTTACTTTTCGTAAACGCCTACTGGTCACAGTACAGAGAACCATGATATATCAGATTTTAGAAGAGATATCCATTTAACATTTACCATAAAGCCAACTGTGTACCATTCGGTAAACGGTAGATATCTACCCGGTTACTTCTCGTAAACGCCTACTGGTCACAGTACAGAGAACCATGATATATCAGATATTAGAATAGATATCCATTTAACATTTACCATAAAGCCAACTGTGTACCATTCGGTAAACGGTAGATATCTACCCGGTTACTTTTCGTAAACGCCTACTGGTCACAGTACAGAGAACCATGATATATCAGATTTTAGAAGAGATATCCATTTAACATTTACCATAAAGCCAACTGTGTACCATTCGGTAAACGGTAGATATCTACCCGGTTACTTTTCGTAAACGCCTACTGGTCACAGTACAGAGAACCATGATATATCAGATTTTAGAAGAGATATCCATTTAACATTTACCATAAAGCCAACTGTGTACGATTCGGTAAACGGTAGATATCTACCCGGTTACTTTTCGTAAACGCCTACTGGTCACAGTACAGAGAACCATGATATATCAGATTTTAGAAGAGATATCCATTTAACATTTACCATAAAGCCAACTGTGTACCATTCGGTAAACGGTAGATATCTACCCGGTTACTTTTCGTAAACGCCTACTGGTCACAGTACAGAGAACCATGATATATCAGATTTTAGAAGAGATATCCATTTAACATTTACCATAAAGCCAACTGTGTACGATTCGGTAAACGGTAGATATCTACCCGGTTACTTCTCGTAAACGCCTACTGGTCACAGTACAGAGAACCATGATATATCAGATATTAGAATAGATATCCATTTAACATTTACCATAAAGCCAACTGTGTACCATTCGGTAAACGGTAGATATCTACCCGGTTACTTTTCGTAAACGCCTACTGGTCACAGTACAGAGAACCATGATATATCAGATTTTAGAAGAGATATCCATTTAACATTTACCATAAAGCCAACTGTGTACGATTCGGTAAACGGTAGATATCTACCCGGTTACTTTTCGTAAACGCCTACTGGTCACAGTACAGAGAACCATGATATATCAGATTTTAGAAGAGATATCCATTTAACATTTACCATAAAGCCAACTGTGTACCATTCGGTAAACGGTAGATATCTACCCGGTTACTTTTCGTAAACGCCTACTGGTCACAGTACAGAGAACCATGATATATCAGATATTAGAATAGATATCCATTTAACATTTACCATAAAGCCAACTGTGTACCATTCGGTAAACGGTAGATATCTACCCGGTTACTTTTCGTAAACGCCTACTGGTCACAGTACAGAGAACCATGATATATCAGATTTTAGAAGAGATATCCATTTAACATTTACCATAAAGCCAACTGTGTACGATTCGGTAAACGGTAGATATCTACCCGGTTACTTTTCGTAAACGCCTACTGGTCACAGTACAGAGAACCATGATATATCAGATTTTAGAAGAGATATCCATTTAACATTTACCATAAAGCCAACTGTGTACCATTCGGTAAACGGTAGATATCTACCCGGTTACTTTTCGTAAACGCCTACTGGTCACAGTACAGAGAACCATGATATATCAGATCTTAGAAGAGATATGATATTGCGCATATGCCCCGCCCCCTCCTATGACGTAACGTGGTGAGTAACGTTATAGAAGTCCAACTACACACTTAAAATGAAGTCATTCGCAATCAAAAAGTTTCTTTACGTCAGTTTAATACGGTTGATATTGTCTTTTTCAGATAATATAGATCGCAGCACTAAATTTAATCTTTTTCATTTTTAGTGAATTTTCGTAAGAAAATCGGACGAGGTTTTCCGGGAAAATGTTGAGTTTTCCTTCGAAAAAAATTCTTATTTAAAAAAATAATGGGCCGATTTTAATAAAATTTAGCATGTAGCTTCCCTTTGTAAATGGCTTTGACAAGTTTGTTGGTCAGGAAAATAGGATGAGGTTTTCCGGGAAAATTTTGAGTTTTTATTCGAAAAAATTTTTTATCTCAAAGAATAATGGGCCGATTTTGATAAAATTTGGCATGTACCTTTCCTTTGTAAATGGCTTTGATAAGTTCGTTAATCAAAACAATCGGACGAGTTTTACCGGAAAAATGTTGAGTTTTCATTTGAAAAAAAATTTTATTTAAAAAAATAAAAAATCTATAACCAAATTTGGTAGGTAGATTTACGATATAAAAAGTAAACAATACACCAAAATTTAGATTTCTGTTACAAGGAAAAAAAGTTATAATAAAATATTTTGCGCCAGATCATTTCTATGAAAATTCACTACCATAACGCACTTGCTGCGTCCAGGCTTTTTATTACTTCCAACTATATGCACTTAAATATTAGTAAAATACGTAATTTGTTAAGAGGTTGTGATGAAACGTCTAACCTCACTGCACGACAGCTGTTGCATTGGACTCACCACTTGACACCTTGCGCGTGACAGGCCTAAAAATAAAAAATAGATAGTCTGAATATCATATCTCTCGTTAATTGTATCATGACAGAGAACACTCCCTATTGAAGTTTCACCTAAGTGGAGCTAACCTGAACTTTATTAGTGCTCTAGTTCGGACATCGCCTATAGTAGATGTCGCTAGCAGTGATACAATTCTACGGAACGAGCTGTCCAGTGCGCCATTTTACCATACATTCAAAATTCAAATGTTTTGAATGTAAGAAAGTCTTTGTTCGCTTTTAGTTTTTTCATCGTATGATGATAATATAAGTTTTTTGTTAAACGTTTCTTTGGATTAAGTGTTACCAAATACTATATAATGACAATACGGGACATTCCTATGATTTAGCATTGGTGAAATTTGTGACAGGTACACTTACGCCACCTCTCGTGAAGTACTGACAAGTGTGCGAGTAATTTGAATTGTATATTTACCTGCATATTCTTAATTTAGACAATTGGTTTATTATACAGATGAATATAAAAACTTGTACATGACAAAACAGTGAACATTTTTTATTTATATAGTTATAAATAGATTTTGTATCAACAATCAGCTTGAAACCTAAATGAATTCAGCATGAATAATTCTGCAAATTTCTCTTACCCATAATCATAATTTAAAGTACTACATTAAAACCGTCGTTAAACTACTATTCCAAGGGTAGATATAGGAATATACTGAAAGCTGTTTCTGAGGATATTAAGTTACAATCTGTACTTACCTATAAATAATTGTTCTAGGTATAAATGGTAGCGCAGGACACAATTTGCTATATTTCTACATGAAAACTGTCTTATTAATCTAATATTTTAAAATATGTAACTGATATACTTAGTACATAATTAAGAAATTGTGCAGATGAAAGGTGAGACTAACTCTTACTTCCGTGAATAAATCTATTATAGGGCTGAATCTGCTATTTCTACTTCTCTTTGAAAACTTGTCTTGGGAAGATAATTAAAAGCCTTTACCAAGTAAAATAATTGTAAATGTGAAAAAATGTGACAATTTATGCCATACTGAAATAAAAAAGGACACAGAAGAATATAGAAAAACAGTTTTCTTATACCATTTATTATTAATGCAAAACTTTATATGCCTTCATTTTTTTTATGCACTGGAAGACAAGTTATGATTGAAGCCTTTCAACCATCCGTTTACGAAGTTTATCTATAAATAGATACATGATGGTAAACATTACACAATAAATTATCTTCTGCGAACTGTACATATTGGCATAAAAGTGATTCTGAATTTGTCTTCTTCAAATCATATTAACGTTTCGCCATCCTTTGGAAACCTATGAAATGTCTTTGATAGATTTAGCATGTTATAATTCGAACGATTATAGATTGCACACACCCAACTACTAACATTCATTGTTAAAAAACACAGCTCAAACTTAATCATACACATTTAAACACCAGCAATTGCTAGTGTTAAACGTTCTCGAACGACGTAACATCAGTACTATCCGCTAGGGGCGCTGTCCTGTATTGTCATTATATAGTATTTGGTTTTACCCAAAGAGGTTGTATATGTTAGAGGGAACAAAGCCGAGTTTGCAGCCTGTCGATTTCCCACTCCTGTCACCGTCCAATCACAAACAAAATTTTGAATAACGCGCTAATGTGTTTTGTTTTGATTCGTTCCCCCAACCGCTCTTGAAGTTATTGTCAGCTGTCAACAAGTATTTGAAGTGTTTGTTGATTTGCGATTAGAGGTTATCTTGTGTGTTTTGCCGTTTTTTAGCAGTGTTTTAAGAGTGTAAAAGTTAAAAAATGCCAAGGTGTATTGTGAAGAACTGTATGTACAATAAAAGTGCCAATTATGAAAAGGATAAAGCAACTGTGCATTTATTTCGGTAAGTTGTTTACATGTCTTCTGTTTCCTTGTTTGGCGCCAAATGTTTATTGGTTTTCACAGGTCCGTATTTACACATTGTATTGCTTTTGTTAAATCTTTAGCATTTATTATTGTCAATTGTGTTTTTTCAAGAAATAAAATCTTAATAATGCATTATTTATTGAATATTTGTAATGAAATTAGGCATTTTGTTTGGCAATTATTATTTGAATTAGATGTATTTACCTATGTAGTTCCAGTAGAAGCAGAAAAAAAGTAGAATAGTTTTGTTTTATCTATTACTGCATCTTTCTAGAGGTTCAGTCACTGATAAAGTAGATAATTTGAGATATTATTTTCAGATTTCCCAAAGCTGGTGAAAGATACGAGGCTTGGAAACGAGCATTAAATTTAAGCGATGAAGATATTTTTATGAACTCAAATGTGTGCAATTTACATTTTACCGAGGAATCTTATGATTTAGAAAAATCACCTTTTGCAGTATACTTAAAAAAAAGTTCTATACCTGTATTGGTAAGTACTGAATCAAGGTTATTAATTTATGTAACTATTAGTGATATATATATATATATATATATATATATATATATATATATATATATATATATATATATATATATATATATATATATATATATATATATATATATATATATATATATATATATATATATATATATATATATATATATATATAGCCAAACAGCGGTTTTTCAATGGCACTGATATCAGTGATGGCTATTTTTAAATAACAGGGACTTTAAACAGCTACTGCGATTGTGGTTTAGCCATTTACAATGCTGCATGTGCGTATGCTATTATTTTAAACACTTACAAGGTGTTAGTGTTAACCGCTTAATTGAAACCACAATATGATCTTCAGATAACTTTTAAATTATATATTAATTTTAAAACTACTCAGATTTTTACTATTAATAGAAGTTCTATAAAATTAGCATATTACAAGAATATACGATGAGAGAAATCTACATATTATTTTAATTTTAATATAATGAAAAAGTTGGAAGGCATATATATGCTACAGTTCGGTGCTGCTTTAATTCTAGATTCAGCAGGTTTTTCCATGATATAATGACTTACAAGATATATGATATTGCGCATATGCCCCGTCCCCTCCTATGACATCACATGGTGAGTAACGTTATAGAAGGCCAACTACACACTTAACACAAAGTCATTCGCAATCAAAAAGTTTCTATACGTCACTTTAATGTGGTTGAAGTTACATTCCATTCCATTTTTATATTACATATATATATATATATATATATATATATATATATATATATATATATATATATATATATATATATATATATATATATATATGCACAAGTGAAGTATAATAATTAAGGGGAGCCCTGAATTAGCATTGGTGATACACAAACTTAAAAAGTAGAGAAGACGTTCGTAGACATTTACAGGGGGCCTTAACATTCATAAACTTGATTTGATCATCATGTCACATAATCATAGTATAGTATTCTGATCTTAAAAAGTTAATTCCAACTGTATGCACTCAAATATCAGTAAAATACCTAATTTGTTAAGGGGTTGTGATGAACCGTCAAACTCCACTGTACGACAGCATATTATTATTGCATTGGACTCACCACATGACGCCATGCGCGTGACGGTTCTAAAAATAGATAGTCTCATTATCATATCTCGCGTTATTTGTATCATGAGTTTTTCGTTTTCTACCTATAAGAAAAGGAGAAATGTTGTATTCTAATAATGGCGAGAAGGAAAGTATACAGATACTTCTACTCGCTCGCACAAACTGCGATTGCGTGTATTATGAATACAGCAATTGCTGTTTGTCATGGAGTTTTTAGTATAAGATGAATTTCATAGAAATAATTACTCTAATGATTTGTGTAAATCTCGGTTTTCACAATCGCTGTTGTTTTGTGTTTTAATAACAGCTACTAACAGCGATCTTTTAATAGAAGCGATTAAATCACCGGTAGCTATATATCGCTCATCTCTAGTAACTATGCTACTAATTACATTCACGTAATATATTGTTATGATATTTATCGTAATTTAATTAGCCCTGCAAATTTACATTAATGGTATTCGTTTCAAATTTATTTATGCAGGTAACAAACAAGCCATCAACACAAGTCGTTTTTGGCGAGCAGCCAATGACTGATATAACTGCTATCAATGTGCCATTTGCAGCTAACCCGTCAACTAGTACTTGGTCTGGTAGCAATGTACCTGTAATGGATTATTCTCGGCCATCAACAAGTGCTGGTTTTTATGAAGAGAAAACTGTTGTAGAGGTACCGCAAAGATCGTTTAGTAGTTTAGGATTTGCTGAAATGAAAACACCTTCAATGCCACCCACTTTGAAGGACATGGTGAGTTAAATTCAGTTTTTGCCGTTTATGAAATCAGTATAATTTTAAAAAACCTAATATGTTATTCCATCACATTTTATATGGTGTTTAAGTTTGTATAGTCCATGATTAAATAAGTTAGAAACAACTGTTTTGCAATTTATCTCAACCACTATTAACCAAAATGTGTTGTTGGAAATTTTGTTTATATATTCATTTTACTTGAGAAAATAAATGGTTTATCACTGAACATTTTTTATAGGTTGTTAGACCGCGCAAACGTAAACTGAAGAAGCAGTTATTCGATGCACGAAAAAAAATTAAACGGCTCAGCAGTAGTGTTCATCATTATAAGAAGAGAACAGCAACCCTTGCGAATATAATCAAACAACTAAAAGGTAAAGTAACCGACGAAACATTAGAAACATTAATGCAAATAGTACCTAATGAAGAATTTTTACAAAGACAATTAGGTCGTAAACATAAGTATGAAAATCAACTTAAAGCTTTTTCTCTTACGCTGCATTATTACTCTCCCAAAGCTTACAGTTTTGTCAGAAACACATTTAACTCGGCTCTTCCTCATCCAAAAACTATATCTAGATGGTATCAAAGCGTTAATGGGGAAGCTGGTTTTACGTCAGAGGTGTTCAACTTATTAAAGTCAAAATCAGAAAGCACAAATGGAAAACTTATATGTTCTTTAGTCATAGATGAGATGGCAATTCGCCAACATATAGAATGGGATGGGGTAAAATATTATGGGTTTGTAGATTTTGGTATAAATCTTGAGACCGATTGTAACCCTGTAGCCAAAGAAGCTCTTGTTTTTATGCTTGTTAGCATTAATCAATCATGGAAGCTTCCTCTTGGATATTTTTTAATCGACTCTTTAAGGGGTACACAAAAACAAAATTTGGTATTACAGTGTTTAACGCTACTAAATGAGTCGGGCATATACGTGGTCTCAATAACTTTTGATGAGGCAACAAATAACCTAACGTTAGCAAAAGAACTTGGCTGCGATTTGAATTGGAGGAACATTAACTCTACGTTTGTTGATCCTAGTTCAGGTAGGAAAATTGCAGTCTTTTTTGATCCATGTCATATGATCAAACTGATAAGAAACACATTAGGCGATAAAAAATTAATAATTGATGAGAATGGGGAAAATATAAAGTGGGATTATTTAGTAAAATTAAATGAGTTACAGGATCAGGAGGGCGTTCATTTGGCAAATAAATTAAGAAAATCGCATATATTTTATACAAACCAAAAAATGAAGGTTAAATTAGCCACACAACTTTTTAGCCACTCAGTGGCACATTCTTTGGAATATTGCAATGAAGTTTTACATCTTGAGGAGTTCAAAGAATGTGAGGGAACTGTGAAATTTATCCGACTTATAAACAATTTATTTGACATTCTTAATTCTAGAAATTTAAACAATTCAGATTTTAAGAAAGCAATAAACGCAGAAAATTTTGAAAACATTAATGTATTTTTAAAAGAGCTATCACAATATTTAACGTCACTTAGGATAATTGATGGACCGCTTCTGTGTGAGAGTGGTAGAAAAATGGGTATAATTGGCTTTTTATTTTGCATACAAAGTTTGCAATTTGTTTATAAAACTTTAATTGCCGACAATAATTTTTTGCTGTATTTTCCCACTTACAAAATCAGTCAGGATCATATTGAGCTTTTTTTTGGGCAAATTAGATCCATGGGAGGCTATAACAATAACCCATCAGCAAAGCAATTTAAAAGTGCATATAAAAGGATGATGGTGCATCTTGAATTAAAAGATTCATTTAAAGGAAATTGTATCCCTTTGGAAGCAATTCCTATTCTGTCACCCATTGAGGTAATAAATAAAACTTGTGGGCGAGAACGAATATCTGAAGAACCAGATGAAGACATGAGTCAAATAGATAATTTTGACGACGACACAGTTCTTCAAATATTAGATATGAATATATCAGAGTTTAAGAAAGAAGTCGTGACATATATATCTGGCTATGTAGTAAGGAAAATAACAAAAGCTCTGAGATGCGAAGAATGCGCGGGTGAACTTGTTGGGGAGAGGTCTGTGTTATTAACATCGTTTATAGATCAGAAAGACAAAGGTCAACTCCTCACATACCCATCTGACGATGTAATATCTATTTGCACTATTGCAGAAAAAGTTCTTCAAACATACTTAAATGAATCTGCGGTGATTATAAATGTAAAGGAAATAAACATGCGAATATTAAAAACTATAATAAACCAAAACAGCATATTTAAAAAACTTGAAGTTCACTTTCGAGAACAAAATCTTTTGACTTGCCATTATGGCCATCTAATTAAACTAATATCTTCTATGTATGTTTCTATTAGAATACATCATTATAACAAAAATCTATTTGATAAAAGTAGAAGTTTAAGGGCTGTTTATAACAAACTTCTCTTATTTAAGGGCCAATAATTCAGTGTACATTTCAAGTACTCGTATGTCCTTCAAATAATGTTATCGGAAAGTTATTATGTCTTATAATATGACCAATAAATTTTAGCTTCCTCTCTATTTCTTTGAGCAACCCTCTTTATTCTTTCACCTCTCCTAGCACACTTTGAAGCGTCTTTCTATCAACCTGCACTGTCTTTGAAATTTTTCTTGTCTACATTTCAAAAGCTTATATTCTCTTCATATCCTGCTTAACTACAGCCCAAGTTTCCGCCCCATACATTACCATACTCCATACACGTACGACTTGCATTTGTTCCTCATGTACAGGTTAAAATGTTTATTAGTGAGAACAGTACTGTGGTTATTGAATGCTTGTTTTGCCATCGCGATCCTCTTCAGACCTTTCCTACACTTACCATCATCTGTGATAATACTTCCAATCAATTATTTGAAATAATCTAATAAATCAAGCGTCATGTTCTAAGATTTAAAAGCTACTTTTGTATTTGTATAGGTATTCAAAATTTGTGAAATGCACACGTAACGCAATCTACATCGATCAAACTTCTAGAAATTTTAACACCCAATACAAAGAACATATTTTTGCATTTAGAAATAACCATGCTGACAAATCTACATTTGCAAAACATATTATTGATACCCAACATAGACCCACAGTAAATAACGGCATAAAACCACAACATTTTTGTCATGACAAGTGTAAACTAGACTTGTTTTAAGCTTTAGAAGTAAAAAAGCATATACACGACAATATTTAGGATTTCTGAGATATTCTTCTTCCTAATTAAATAAATCAGACAACATAAATCTAACTATTTTTTCCAAAAAGTTGTTATAAGACATGATGTGTGTCGATATTTTCATTGTATAGTCTGCTTTATTAATGTGTTTGTTTAGTTATTTTATTGTTGTAATTGTTATTATAGTTATTACTGTTATAGGTTTCTTCTATCTTTATGTTAAATATTGATATACATCACGTAGACATTTTAAAGGCGTCATCCGTCATATTTGTTTTACTTTATTTTCACTTTTAAAGATTTTTTTGATTATAACATCATAAAATAGCAACAGATCTTTATTTGTAATTGTCATGATTTCGTATTAATTCAATTTTTTTCTGTCTGAGGATACTATCAAGCAGCAAAACCAGTAACAGAGACGTTGAAGAACATCTAGAATTCAGAAGGGCCACTTGCTTCAGTTAGCTTACGCGCTGGCTACGTCCTTCACCTACAAAAACGAAAACCAACAGTGAAGCCAGAGAAGTAGTCTCCAAGTCTGTATGAAGTATGGACCAGTTTCACGAAGTAAGGGCAACAGCAATCAATGAAATTAATCTCTATTTCTTTAAAAAAGACAAGGAATGTTAACATTAATTTGTAAACAGTACAATGTACTTTATGTTGTATTTTCTTCTGTTGTTGAAATAAAAACTATTATTATTTATCTAACCTTTTGAATATAAAACTTTATCCAATATATTCATCCAACAATTTATCCAACCAATAACCCAAAAAATATTTCACTGATTTGGAGAAAATTTTGGAATTATGCTTATTTTGCTAATGGCTTGGATGAGTTCGTTCATCAGATCTTAACACATAGTTTTTCCTAACAGAAAATTAAATATATTTTTTTAAACGCAATAGCTTTCAAATTGTTTAAGTGATTGGAACGAAAATTTACAACTTAAAAGAACATACAGAGATGTGGTTGTGTACCAATTTTCAAGTCTTTTGATCAAAGAAAAATGAAGTTATTCGAAATTAATAATAAAATAATCCTCGACATCACTTCAAATTCTGTAATGCAATATCTACAATGTTGGACAAAGGCAGAGCAATACAGCTACCTGTACTGTTATGCTATTTAAATAAATTGTAGATAAAATCTAAATAATGGAAGTCACAACCATTGCCAGATGTCAAGATGTTGCTGACCGGGGTTGCCCGATCTTCAGAAATTTCATGTAGTTAAACCTTTCATGTATAAACATATGAAATTTTTACAACTTCTGATAATAAAGAAAACATTTTATAAAATTTAATTTTATCAGTCAGTTAAAAAATACTGTGTTTAATACCTGCAAATTTCGAATTACCCATTTCTCATGATTCTCAACTTAGGTATCCCTCCGATCATAATTTACTCTATCCGACAACTTTGTTAGACTGCGTATGTGCTGAAGCTCAGCTGTCATTTGTCATTGTGTGGTAGTGTTATTTATTGACAATATCAAATTGGAAATTTAGGACAGTAGAAACAGACACCATAAACAAAGAAGAAATTGGAAATTTAGCCTCTAGTGTAGGTTTTTGACATGATACCATTACTAGAGAGATATGATAATGTGGCAGCATAATAATATTATGCTAATGCTGTGGTACAGTCAGTTTGGCGTTTCATCACATCTCGTAACACACCAGCTGTTGTGTGCATACAGTTAGATGTAATTTTTTATTATCAGAATACTACTGTAACATGATGAAATCAAGTTTATAACTGTTAACATACTGTAAATAATTTCTCCACTTTTCAAGTTTGTGTTGCTGCAATGTTAATTAAGGGTTCCCTTAATTATACGCATATTGTGCGTATAAATGTAATATAAAAAAAAATGAAAATGCAAGTGAACCTATTTAATTTAGCTCTGTATTCTACATTATCTGAAAAAGACATTATAGGCGACGAAGTAGAATGTAATTTCGGTAAATTTGCAGTTGACTGCATGAGGGTTTTAGATATTTTTTTCCAGCAACATGCTTAAAACCTTCCTCGCCCACAAGGCAAATTTTCTGGCAAACAACCCCCAAGAAAATTAAGGGACTTTGAAAACATGCGTTTTTCACATTTTACAGCAATACCTCCTTTAAACCCTGTCTACCCCATATTCGCCCAGGTCCAGCAACCTTCTTGGGGGTTGCTCACAAGAAATTTTTCTTGTGCTTTATGCTTTGAAGGTAGTTGTATGCATGCACAAGGGGAAGGAGAACCCCCCGAATTTTTGGGTGAGGAGTAGAAACCCTCTTCCTCCTGGGGTTCTTCTCCTGCATGCACACAATCACCCTCAATGCATCAACCAAAGGATTTTTTTTCCAGCTTTCTAGTTTATTTTTCTAGAGTATATTTCCTGTTTATCAATTGCTTTGTTTGAGTTTTGTATCCAAATTACTCTATAAATATATGTCATAGATCATGTTTTTGCTTGTCCTTCTTTACCTTGTTTTACTATTCCTAATTAAATTAATTAATTTTCATAACTTTTAATATAAGGCTAAATCTTACAGCTTATATAAATATATTATTTAATATTGTTATGAAAATTCACTATCATAACGCACTTGCTGCGTTCCGAACCTTTTTAGGTTACCTATTTATACAAAAGCTTAAGAAATTCATGAATAAGCATTACATTTCAATGATTGAATAATTTCAGTTTTATTTCTAACCAAACTAAAAATTCCTAAATACGTCCCTGACGTTTCTCCCACTCAAGTCACCGAACTCCGCCCAGTTAGGAAAAGTGTACAGGCTTCTTGTATTGCAAAACTGCACCCTTGTTACCTCTATCCCTTACAACCTCTTTGGTTTTACCCAAAGAGGTTGTATATGTTAGAGGGAACAAAGCCGAGTTTGCAGCCTGTCGATTTCCCACTCCTGTCACCGTCCAATCACAAACAAAATTTTGAATAACGCGCTAATGTGTTTTGTTTTGATTCGTTCCCCCAACCGCTCTTGAAGTTATTGTCAGCTGTCAACAAGTATTTGAAGTGTTTGTTGATTTGCGATTAGAGGTTATCTTGTGTGTTTTGCCGTTTTTTAGCAGTGTTTTAAGAGTGTAAAAGTTAAAAAATGCCAAGGTGTATTGTGAAGCACTGTATGTACAATAAAAGTGCCAATTATGAAAAGGATAAAGCAACTGTGCATTTATTTCGGTAAGTTGTTTACATGTCTTCTGTTTCCTTGTTTGGCGCCAAATGTTTATTGGTTTTCACAGGTCCGTATTTACACATTGTATTGCTTTTGTTAAATCTTTAGCATTTATTATTGTCAATTGTGTTTTTTCAAGAAATAAAATCTTAATAATGCATTATTTATTGAATATTTGTAATGAAATTAGGCATTTTGTTTGGCAATTATTATTTGAATTAGATGTATTTACCTATGTAGTTCCAGTAGAAGCAGAAAAAAAGTAGAATAGTTTTGTTTTATCTATTACTGCATCTTTCTAGAGGTTCAGTCACTGATAAAGTAGATAATTTGAGATATTATTTTCAGATTTCCCAAAGCTGGTGAAAGATACGAGGCTTGGAAACGAGCATTAAATTTAAGCGATGAAGATATTTTTATGAACTCAAATGTGTGCAATTTACATTTTACCGAGGAATCTTATGATTTAGAAAAATCACCTTTTGCAGTATACTTAAAAAAAGTTCTATACCTGTATTGGTAAGTACTGAATCAAGGTTATTAATTTATGTAACTATTAGTGATATATATATATATATATATATATATATATATATATATATATATATATATATATATATATATATATATATATATATATATACATATATATATATATATATATATATATATATATATATATATATATATATATATATATATATATATATATATATATATATATATATATATAGCCAAACAGCGGTTTTTCAATGGCACTGATATCAGTGATGGCTATTTTTAAATAACAGGGACTTTAAACAGCTACTGCGATTGTGGTTTAGCCATTTACAATGCTGCATGTGCGTATGCTATTATTTTAAACACTTACAAGGTGTTAGTGTTAACCGCTTAATTGAAACCACAATATGATCTTCAGATAACTTTTAAATTATATATTAATTTTAAAACTACTCAGATTTTTACTATTAATAAAAGTTCTATAAAATTAGCATATTACAAGAATATACGATGAGAGAAATCTACATATTATTTTTATTTTAATATAATGAAAAAGTTGGAAGGCATATATATGCTACAGTTCGGTGCTGCTTTAATTCTAGATTCAGCAGGTTTTTCCATGATATAATGACTTACAAGATATATGATATTGCGCATATGCCCCGTCCCCTCCTATGACATCACATGGTGAGTAACGTTATAGAAGGCCAACTACACACTTAACACAAAGTCATTCGCAATCAAAAAGTTTCTATACGTCACTTTAATGTGGTTGAAGTTACATTCCATTCCATTTTTATATTACATATATATATATATATATATATATATATATATATATATATATATATATATATATATATATATATATATATATATATATATATATATGCACAAGTGAAGTATAATAATTAAGGGGAGCCCTGAATTAGCATTGGTGATACACACACAAACTTAAAAAGTAGAGAAGACGTTCGTAGACATTTACAGGGGGCCTTAACATTCATAAACTTGATTTGATCATCATGTCACATAATCATAGTATAGTATTCTGATCTTAAAAAGTTAATTCCAACTGTATGCACTCAAATATCAGTAAAATACCTAATTTGTTAAGGGGTTGTGATGAACCGTCAAACTCCACTGTACGACAGCATATTATTATTGCATTGGACTCACCACATGACGCCATGCGCGTGACGGTTCTAAAAATAGATAGTCTCATTATCATATCTCGCGTTATTTGTATCATGAGTTTTTCGTTTTCTACCTATAAGAAAAGGAGAAATGTTGTATTCTAATAATGGCGAGAAGGAAAGTATACAGATACTTCTACTCGCTCGCACAAACTGCGATTGCGTGTATTATGAATACAGCAATTGCTGTTTGTCATGGAGTTTTTAGTATAAGATGAATTTCATAGAAATAATTACTCTAATGATTTGTGTAAATCTCGGTTTTCACAATCGCTGTTGTTTTGTGTTTTAATAACAGCTACTAACAGCGATCTTTTAATAGAAGCGATTAAATCACCGGTAGCTATATATCGCTCATCTCTAGTAACTATGCTACTAATTACATTCACGTAATATATTGTTATGATATTTATCGTAATTTAATTAGCCCTGCAAATTTACATTAATGGTATTCGTTTCAAATTTATTTATGCAGGTAACAAACAAGCCATCAACACAAGTCGTTTTTGGCGAGCAGCCAATGACTGATATAACTGCTATCAATGTGCCATTTGCAGCTGACCTGTCAACTAGTACTTGGTCTGGTAGCAATGTACCTGTAATGGATTCTTCTCGGCCATCAACAAGTGCTGGTTTTTATGAAGAGAAAACTGTTGTAGAGGTACCGCAAAGATCGTTTAGTAGTTTAGGATTTGCTGAAATGAAAACACCTTCAATGCCACCCACTTTGAAGGACATGGTGAGTTAAATTCAGTTTTTGCCGTTTATGAAATCAGTATAATTTTAAAAAACCTAATATGTTATTCCATCACATTTTATATGGTGTTTAAGTTTGTATAGTCCATGATTAAATAAGTTAGAAACAACTGTTTTGCAATTTATCTCAACCACTATTAACCAAAATGTGTTGTTGGAAATTTTGTTTATATATTCATTTCACTTGAGAAAATAAATGGTTTATCACTGAACATTTTTTATAGGTTGTTACACCGCGCAAACGTAAACTGAAGAAGCAGTTATTCGATGCACGAAAAAAAATTAAACGGCTCAGCAGTAGTGTTCATCATTATAAGAAGAGAACAGCAACCCTTGCGAATATAATCAAACAACTAAAAGGTAAAGTAACCGACGAAACATTAGAAACATTAATGCAAATAGGACCTAATGAAGAATTTTTACAAAGACAATTAGGTCGTAAACATAAGTATGAAAATCAACTTAAAGCTTTTTCTCTTACGCTGCATTATTACTCTCCCAAAGCTTACAGTTTTGTCAGAAACACATTTAACTCGGCTCTTCCTCATCCAAAAACTATATCTAGATGGTATCAAAGCGTTAATGGGGAAGCTGGTTTTACGTCAGAGGTGTTCAACTTATTAAAGTCAAAATCAGAAAGCACAAATGGAAAACTTATATGTTCTTTAGTCATAGATGAGATGGCAATTCGCCAACATATAGAATGGGATGGGGTAAAATATTATGGGTTTGTAGATTTTGGTACAAATCTTGAGACCGATTGTAACCCTGTAGCCAAAGAAGCTCTTGTTTTTATGCTTGTTAGCATTAATCAATCATGGAAGCTTCCTCTTGGATATTTTTTAATCGACTCTTTAAGGGGTACACAAAAACAAAATTTGGTATTACAGTGTTTAACGCTACTAAATGAGTCGGGCATATACGTGGTCTCAATAACTTTTGATGAGGCAACAAATAACCTAACGTTAGCAAAAGAACTTGGCTGCGATTTGAATTGGAGGAACATTAACTCTACGTTTGTTGATCCTAGTTCAGGTAGAAAAATTGCAGTCTTTTTTGATCCATGTCATATGATCAAACTGATAAGAAACACATTAGGCGATAAAAAATTAATAATTGATGAGAATGGGGAAAATATAAAGTGGGATTATTTAGTAAAATTAAATGAGTTACAGGATCAGGAGGGCGTTCATTTGGCAAATAAATTAAGAAAATCGCATATATTTTATACAAACCAAAAAATGAAGGTTAAATTAGCCACACAACTTTTTAGCCACTCAGTGGCACATTCTTTGGAATATTGCAATGAAGTTTTACATCTTGAGGAGTTCAAAGAATGTGAGGGAACTGTGAAATTTATCCGACTTATAAACAATTTATTTGACATTCTTAATTCTAGAAATTTAAACAATTCAGATTTTAAGAAAGCAATAAACGCAGAAAATTTTGAAAACATTAATGTATTTTTAAAAGAGCTATCACAATATTTAACGTCACTTAGGATAATTGATGGACCGCTTCTGTGTGAGAGTGGTAGAAAAATGGGTATAATTGGCTTTTTATTTTGCATACAAAGTTTGCAATTTGTTTATAAAACTTTAATTGCCGACAATAATTTTTTGCTGTATTTTCCCACTTACAAAATCAGTCAGGATCATATTGAGCTTTTTTTTGGGCAAATTAGATCCATGGGAGGCTATAACAATAACCCATCAGCAAAGCAATTTAAAAGTGCATATAAAAGGATGATGGTGCATCTTGAATTAAAAGATTCATTTAAAGGAAATTGTATCCCTTTGGAAGCAATTCCTATTCTGTCACCCATTGAGGTAATAAATAAAACTTGTGGGCGAGAACGAATATCTGAAGAACCAGATGAAGACATGAGTCAAATAGATAATTTTGACGACGACACAGTTCTTCAAATATTAGATATGAATATATCAGAGTTTAAGAAAGAAGTCGTGACATATATATCTGGCTATGTAGTAAGGAAACTAACAAAAGCTCTGAGATGCGAAGAATGCGCGGGTGAACTTGTTGGGGAGAGGTCTGTGTTATTAACATCGTTTATAGATCAGAAAGACAAAGGTCAACTCCTCACATACCCATCTGACGATGTAATATCTATTTGCACTATTGCAGAAAAAGTTCTTCAAACATACTTAAATGAATCTGTGGTGATTATAAATGTAAAGGAAATAAACATGCGAATATTAAAAACTATAATAAACCAAAACAGCATATTTAAAAAACTTGAAGTTCACTTTCGAGAACAAAATCTTTTGACTTGTCATTATGGCCATCTAATTAAACTAATATCTTCTATGTATGTTTCTATTAGAATACATCATTATAACAAAAATCTATTTGATAAAAGTAGAAGTTTAAGGGCTGTTTATAACAAACTTCTCTTATTTAAGGGCCAATAATTCAGTGTACATTTCAAGTACTCGTATGTCCTTCAAATAATGTTATCGGAAAGTTATTATGTCTTATAATATGACCAATAAATTTTAGCTTCCTCTCTATTTCTTTGAGCAACCCTCTTTATTCTTTCACCTCTCCTAGCACACTTTGAAGCGTCTTTCTATCAACCTGCACTGTTTTTGAAATTTTTCTTGTCTACATTTCAAAAGCTTATATTCTCTTCATATCCTGCTTAACTACAGCCCAAGTTTCCGCCCCATACATTACCATACTCCATACACGTACGACTTGCATTTGTTCCTCATGTACAGGTTAAAATGTTTATTAGTGAGAACAGTACTGTGGTTATTGAATGCTTGTTTTGCCATCGCGATCCTCTTCAGACCTTTCCTACACTTACCATCATCTGTGATAATACTTCCAATCAATTATTTGAAATAATCTAATAAATCAAGCGTCATGTTATAAGATTTAAAAGCTACTTTTGTATTTGTATAGGTATTCAAAATTTGTGAAATGCACACGTAACGCAATCTACATCGATCAAACTTCTAGAAATTTTAACACCCAATACAAAGAACATATTTTTGCATTTAGAAATAACCATGCTGACAAATCTACATTTGCAAAACATATTATTGATACCCAACATAGACCCACAGTAAATAACGGCATAAAACCACAACATTTTTGTCATGACAAGTGTAAACTAGACTTGTTTTAAGCTTTAGAAGTAAAAAAGCATATACACGACAATATTTAGGATTTCTGAGATATTCTTCTTCCTAATTAAATAAATCAGACAACATAAATCTAACTATTTTTTCCAAAAAGTTGTTATAAGACATGATGTGTGTCGATATTTTCATTGTATAGTCTGCTTTATTAATGTGTTTGTTTAGTTATTTTATTGTTGTAATTGTTATTATAGTTATTACTGTTATAGGTTTCTTCTATCTTTATGTTAAATATTGATATACATCACGTAGACATTTTAAAGGCGTCATCCGTCATATTTGTTTTACTTTATTTTCACTTTTAAAGATTTTTTTGATTATAACATCATAAAATAGCAACAGATCTTTATTTGTAATTGTCATGATTTCGTATTAATTCAATTTTTTTCTGTCTGAGGATACTATCAAGCAGCAAAACCAGTAACAGAGACGTTGAAGAACATCTAGAATTCAGAAGGGCCACTTGCTTCAGTTAGCTTACGCGCTGGCTACGTCCTTCACCTACAAAAACGAAAACCAACAGTGAAGCCAGAGAAGTAGTCTCCAAGTCTGTATGAAGTATGGACCAGTTTCACGAAGTAAGGGCAACAGCAATCAATGAAATTAATCTCTATTTCTTTAAAAAAGACAAGGAATGTTAACATTAATTTGTAAACAGTACAATGTACTTTATTTTGTATTTTCTTCTGTTGTTGAAATAAAAGCTATTATTATTTATCCAACCTTTTGAATATACAACTTTATCCAATATATTCATCCAACAATTTATCCAACCAATAACCCAAAAAATATTTCACTGATTTGGAGAAAATTTTGGAATTACGCTTATTTTGCTAATGGCTTGGATGAGTTCGTTCATCAGATCTTAACGCATAGTTTTTCCTAACAAAAAGTTAAATATATTTTTTTAAACGCAATAGCTTTCAAATTGTTTAAGTGATTGGAACGAAAATTTACAACTTAAAAGAACATACTGAGATGTGGTTGTGTACCAATTTTCAAGTTTTTTTGATCAAAGAAAAATGAAGTTATTCGAAATTAATAATAAAATAATCCTCGACATCACTTCAAATTCTGTAATGCAATATCTACAATGTTGGACAGAGGCAGAGCAATACAGCTACCTGTACTGTTATGCTATTTAAATAAATTGTAGATAAAATCTAAACAATGGAAGTTACAACCATTGCCAGATGTCAAGATGTTGCTGACCGGGGTTGCCCGATCTTCAGAAATTTCATGTAGTTAAACCTTTCATGTATAAACATATGAAATTTTTACAACTTCTGATAATAAAGAAAACATTTTATAAAATTTAATTTTATCAGTCAGTTAAAAAATACTGTATTTAATACCTGCAAATTTCGAATTACCCATTTCTCATGATTTTTAACTTAGGTATCCCTCCGATCATAATTTACTCTATCCGACAACTTTGTTAGACTGCGTCTGTGCTGAAGCTCAGCTGTCATTTGTCATTGTGTGGTAGTGTTATTTATTGTCAATATCAAATTGGAAATTTAGGACAGTAGAAACAGACACCATAAACAAAGAAGAAAATGGAAATTTAGCCTCTAGTGTAGGTTTTTGACATGATACCATTACTAGAGAGATATGATAATGTGGCAGCATAATAATATTATGCTAATGCTGTGGTACAGTCAGTTTGGCGTTTCATCACATCTCGTAACACACCAGCTGTTATGTGCATACAGTTAGATGTAATTTTTTATTATCAGAATACTACTGTAACATGATGATATCAAGTTTATAACTGTTAACATACTGTAAATAATTTCTCCACTTTTCAAGTTTGTGTTGCTGCAATGTTAATTAAGGGTTTCCTTAATTATACGCATATTGTGCTTATAAATGTAATATAAAAATAAAAAAGAAATGAAAATGCAAGTGAACCTATTTAATTTAGCTCTGTATTCTACATTATCTGAAAAAGACATTATAGGCGACGAAGTAGAATGTAATTTCGGTAAATTTGCAGTTGACTGCATGAGGGTTTTAGATATTTTTTTCCAGCAACATGCTTAGAACCTTCCTCGGCCACAAGACAAATTTTCTGGCAAACAACCCCCAAGAAAATTAAGGGACTTTGAAAACATGCGTTTTTCACATTTTACAGCAATACCTCCTTTAAACCCTGTCTACCCCATATTCGCCCAGGTCCAGCAACCTTCTTGTGGGTTGCTCCCAAGAAATTTTTCTTGTGCTTTATGCTTTGAAGGTAGTTGTATGCATGCACAAGGGGAAGGAGAACCCCCCGAATTTTTGGGTGAGGAGCAGAAACCCTCTTCCTCCTGGGGGTTCTTCTCCTGCATGCATACAATCACCCTCAATGCATCAACCAAAGGATTTTTTTTTCAGCTTTCTAGTGTATTTTTCTAGAGTATATTTCCTGTTTATCAATTGCTTTGTTTGAGTTTTGTACCCAAATTACTCTATAAATATATGTCATAGATCATGTTTTTGCTTGTCCTTCTTTACCTTGTTTTACTGTTCCTAATTAAATAAATTAATTTTCATAACTTTTAATATAAGGCTAAATCTTACAGCTTATATAAATATATTATTTAATATTGTTATGAAAATTCACTATCATAACGCACTTGCTGCGTTCCGAACCTTTTTAGGTTACCTATTTATACAAAAGCTTAAGAAATTCATGAATAAGCATTACATTTCAATGATTGAATAATTTCAGTTTTATTTCTAACCAAACTAAAAATTCCTAAATACGTCCCTGACGTTTCTCCCACTCAAGTCACCGAACTCCGCCCAGTTAGGAAAAGTGTACAGGCTTCTTGTATTGCAAAACTGCACCTTTGTTACCTCTATCCCTTACAACCTCTTTGGTTTTACCCAAAGAGGTTGTATATGTTAGAGGGAACAAAGCCGAGTTTGCAGCCTGTCGATTTCCCACTCCTGTCACCGTCCAATCACAAACAAAATTTTGAATAACGCGCTAATGTGTTTTGTTTTGATTCGTTCCCCCAACCGCTCTTGAAGTTATTGTCAGCTGTCAACAAGTATTTGAAGTGTTTGTTGATTTGCGATTAGAGGTTATCTTGTGTGTTTTGCCGTTTTTTAGCAGTGTTTTAAGAGTGTAAAAGTTATAAAATGCCAAGGTGTATTGTGAAGAACTGTATGTACAATAAAAGTGCCAATTATGAAAAGGATAAAGCAACTGTGCATTTATTTCGGTAAGTTGTTTACATGTCTTCTGTTTCCTTGTTTGGCGCCAAATGTTTATTGGTTTTCACAGGTCCGTATTTACACATTGTATTGCTTTTGTTAAATCTTTAGCATTTATTATTGTCAATTGTGTTTTTTCAAGAAATAAAATCTTAATAATGCATTATTTATTGAATATTTGTAATGAAATTAGGCATTTTGTTTGGCAATTATTATTTGAATTAGATGTATTTACCTATGTAGTTCCAGTAGAAGCAGAAAAAAAGTAGAATAGTTTTGTTTTATCTATTACTGCATCTTTCTAGAGGTTCAGTCACTGATAAAGTAGATAATTTGAGATATTATTTTCAGATTTCCCAAAGCTGGTGAAAGATACGAGGCTTGGAAACGAGCATTAAATTTAAGCGATGAAGATATTTTTATGAACTCAAATGTGTGCAATTTACATTTTACCGAGGAATCTTATGATTTAGAAAAATCACCTTTTGCAGTATACTTAAAAAAAAGTTCTATACCTGTATTGGTAAGTACTGAATCAAGGTTATTAATTTATGTAACTATTAGTGATATATATATATATATATATATATATATATATATATATATATATATATATACATATATATATATATATATATAGCCAAACAGCGGTTTTTCAATGGCACTGATATCAGTGATGGCTATTTTTAAATAACAGGGACTTTAAACAGCTACTGCGATTGTGGTTTAGCCATTTACAATGCTGCATGTGCGTATGCTATTATTTTAAACACTTACAAGGTGTTAGTGTTAACCGCTTAATTGAAACCACAATATGATCTTCAGATAACTTTTAAATTATATATTAATTTTAAAACTACTCAGATTTTTACTATTAATAAAAGTTCTATAAAATTAGCATATTACAAGAATATACGATGAGAGAAATCTACATATTATTTTTATTTTAATATAATGAAAAAGTTGGAAGGCATATATATGCTACAGTTCGGTGCTGCTTAAATTCTAGATTCAGCAGGTTTTTCCATGATATAATGACTTACAAGATATATGATATTGCGCATATGCCCCGTCCCCTCCTATGACATCACATGGTGAGTAACGTTATAGAAGGCCAACTACACACTTAACACAAAGTCATTCGCAATCAAAAAGTTTCTATACGTCACTTTAATGTGGTTGAAGTTACATTCCATTCCATTTTTATATTACATATATATATATATATATATATATATATATATATATATATATATATATATATATATGCACAAGTGAAGTATAATAATTAAGGGGAGCCCTGAATTAGCATTGGTGATACACAAACTTAAAAAGTAGAGAAGACGTTCGTAGACATTTACAGGGGGCCTTAACATTCATAAACTTGATTTGATCATCATGTCACATAATCATAGTATAGTATTCTGATCTTAAAAAGTTAATTCCAACTGTATGCACTCAAATATCAGTAAAATACCTAATTTGTTAAGGGGTTGTGATGAACCGTCAAACTCCACTGTACGACAGCATATTATTATTGCATTGGACTCACCACATGACGCCATGCGCGTGACGGTTCTAAAAATAGATAGTCTCATTATCATATCTCGCGTTATTTGTATCATGAGTTTTTCGTTTTCTACCTATAAGAAAAGGAGAAATGTTGTATTCTAATAATGGCGAGAAGGAAAGTATACAGATACTTCTACTCGCTCGCACAAACTGCGATTGCGTGTATTATGAATACAGCAATTGCTGTTTGTCATGGAGTTTTTAGTATAAGATGAATTTCATAGAAATAATTACTCTAATGATTTGTGTAAATCTCGGTTTTCACAATCGCTGTTGTTTTGTGTTTTAATAACAGCTACTAACAGCGATCTTTTAATAGAAGCGATTAAATCACCGGTAGCTATATATCGCTCATCTCTAGTAACTATGCTACTAATTACATTCACGTAATATATTGTTATGATATTTATCGTAATTTAATTAGCCCTGCAAATTTACATTAATGGTATTCGTTTCAAATTTATTTATGCAGGTAACAAACAAGCCATCAACACAAGTCGTTTTTGGCGAGCAGCCAATGACTGATATAACTGCTATCAATGTGCCATTTGCAGCTAACCTGTCAACTAGTACTTGGTCTGGTAGCAATGTACCTGTAATGGATTATTCTCGGCCATCAACAAGTGCTGGTTTTTATGAAGAGAAAACTGTTGTAGAGGTACCGCAAAGATCGTTTAGTAGTTTAGGATTTGCTGAAATGAAAACACCTTCAATGCCACCCACTTTGAAGGACATGGTGAGTTAAATTCAGTTTTTGCCGTTTATGAAATCAGTATAATTTTAAAAAACCTAATATGTTATTCCATCACATTTTATATGGTGTTTAAGTTTGTATAGTCCATGATTAAATAAGTTAGAAACAACTGTTTTGCAATTTATCTCAACCACTATTAACCAAAATGTGTTGTTGGAAATTTTGTTTATATATTCATTTTACTTGAGAAAATAAATGGTTTATCACTGAACATTTTTTATAGGTTGTTACACCGCGCAAACGTAAACTGAAGAAGCAGTTATTCGATGCACGAAAAAAAATTAAACGGCTCAGCAGTAGTGTTCATCATTATAAGAAGAGAACAGCAACCCTTGCGAATATAATCAAACAACTAAAAGGTAAAGTAACCGACGAAACATTAGAAACATTAATGCAAATAGGACCTAATGAAGAATTTTTACAAAGACAATTAGGTCGTAAACATAAGTATGAAAATCAACTTAAAGCTTTTTCTCTTACGCTGCATTATTACTCTCCCAAAGCTTACAGTTTTGTCAGAAACACATTTAACTCGGCTCTTCCTCATCCAAAAACTATATCTAGATGGTATCAAAGCGTTAATGGGGAAGCTGGTTTTACGTCAGAGGTGTTCAACTTATTAAAGTCAAAATCAGAAAGCACAAATGGAAAACTTATATGTTCTTTAGTCATAGATGAGATGGCAATTCGCCAACATATAGAATGGGATGGGGTAAAATATTATGGGTTTGTAGATTTTGGTACAAATCTTGAGACCGATTGTAACCCTGTAGCCAAAGAAGCTCTTGTTTTTATGCTTGTTAGCATTAATCAATCATGGAAGCTTCCTCTTGGATATTTTTTAATCGACTCTTTAAGGGGTACACAAAAACAAAATTTGGTATTACAGTGTTTAACGCTACTAAATGAGTCGGGCATATACGTGGTCTCAATAACTTTTGATGAGGCAACAAATAACCTAATGTTAGCAAAAGAACTTGGCTGCGATTTGAATTGGAGGAACATTAACTCTACATTTGTTGATCCTAGTTCAGGTAGGAAAATTGCAGTCTTTTTTGATCCATGTCATATGATCAAACTGATAAGAAACACATTAGGCGATAAAAAATTAATAATTGATGAGAATGGGGAAAATATAAAGTGGGATTATTTAGTAAAATTAAATGAGTTACAGGATCAGGAGGGCGTTCATTTGGCAAATAAATTAAGAATATCGCATATATTTTATACAAACCAAAAAATGAAGGTTAAATTAGCCACACAACTTTTTAGCCACTCAGTGGCACATTCTTTGGAATATTGCAATGAAGTTTTACATCTTGAGGAGTTCAAAGAATGTGAGGGAACTGTGAAATTTATCCGACTTATAAACAATTTATTTGACATTCTTAATTCTAGAATTTTAAACAATTCAGATTTTAAGAAAGCAATAAACGCAGAAAATTTTGAAAACATTAATGTATTTTTAAAAGAGCTATCACAATATTTAACGTCACTTAGGATAATTGATGGACCGCTTCTGTGTGAGAGTGGTAGAAAAATGGGTATAATTGGCTTTTTATTTTGCATACAAAGTTTGCAATTTGTTTATAAAACTTTAATTGCCGACAATAATTTTTTGCTGTATTTTCCCACTTACAAAATCAGTCAGGATCATATTGAGCTTTTTTTTGGGCAAATTAGATCCATGGGAGGCTATAACAATAACCCATCAGCAAAGCAATTTAAAAGTGCATATAAAAGGATGATGGTGCATCTTGAATTAAAAGATTCATTTAAAGGAAATTGTATCCCTTTGGAAGCAATTCCTATTCTGTCACCCATTGAGGTAATAAATAAAACTTGTGGGCGAGAACGAATATCTGAAGAACCAGATGAAGACATGAGTCAAATAGATAATTTTGACGACGACACAGTTCTTCAAATATTAGATATGAATATATCAGAGTTTAAGAAAGAAGTCGTGACATATATATCTGGCTATGTAGTAAGGAAAATAACAAAAGCTCTGAGATGCGAAGAATGCGCGGGTGAACTTGTTGGGGAGAGGTCTGTGTTATTAACATCGTTTATAGATCAGAAAGACAAAGGTCAACTCCTCACATACCCATCTGACGATGTAATATCTATTTGCACTATTGCAGAAAAAGTTCTTCAAACATACTTAAATGAATCTGCGGTGATTATAAATGTAAAGGAAATAAACATGCGAATATTACAAACTATAATAAACCAAAACAGCATATTTAAAAAACTTGAAGTTCACTTTCGAGAACAAAATCTTTTGACTTGTCATTATGGCCATCTAATTAAACTAATATCTTCTATGTATGTTTCTATTAGAATACATCATTATAACAAAAATCTATTTGATAAAAGTAGAAGTTTAAGGGCTGTTTATAACAAACTTCTCTTATTTAAGGGCCAATAATTCAGTGTACATTTCAAGTACTCGTATGTCCTTCAAATAATGTTATCGGAAAGTTATTATGTCTTATAATATGACCAATAAATTTTAGCTTCCTCTCTATTTCTTTGAGCAACCCTCTTTATTCTTTCACCTCTCCTAGCACACTTTGAAGCGTCTTTCTATCAACCTGCACTGTCTTTGAAATTTTTCTTGTCTACATTTCAAAAGCTTATATTCTCTTCATATCCTGCTTAACTACAGCCCAAGTTTCCGCCCCATACATTACCATACTCCATACACGTACGACTTGCATTTGTTCCTCATGTACAGGTTAAAATGTTTATTAGTGAGAACAGTACTGTGGTTATTGAATGCTTGTTTTGCCATCGCGATCCTCTTCAGACCTTTCCTACACTTACCATCATCTGTGATAATACTTCCAATCAATTATTTGAAATAATCTAATAAATCAAGCGTCATGTTATAAGATTTAAAAGCTACTTTTGTATTTGTATAGGTATTCAAAATTTAATGCACACGTAACGCAATCTACATCGATCAAACTTCTAGAAATTTTAACACCCAATACAAAGAACATATTTTTGCATTTAGAAATAACCATGCTGACAAATCTACATTTGCAAAACATATTATTGATACCCAACATAGACCCACAGTAAATAACGGCATAAAACCACAACATTTTTGTCATGACAAGTGTAAACTAGACTTGTTTTAAGCTTTAGAAGTAAAAAAGCATATACACGACAATATTTAGGATTTCTGAGATATTCTTCTTCCTAATTAAATAAATCAGACAACATAAATCTAACTATTTTTTCCAAAAAGTTGTTATAAGACATGATGTGTGTCGATATTTTCATTGTATAGTCTCCTTTATTAATGTGTTTGTTTAGTTATTTTATTGTTGTAATTGTTATTATAGTTATTACTGTTATAGGTTTCTTCTATCTTTATGTTAAATATTGATATACATCACGTAGACATTTTAAAGGCGTCATCCGTCATATTTGTTTTACTTTATTTTCACTTTTAAAGATTTTTTTGATTATAACATCATAAAATAGCAACAGATCTTTATTTGTAATTGTCATGATTTCGTATTAATTCAATTTTTTTCTGTCTGAGGATACTATCAAGCAGCAAAACCAGTAACAGAGACGTTGAAGAACATCTAGAATTCAGAAGGGCCACTTGCTTCAGTTAGCTTACGCGCTGGCTACGTCCTTCACCTACAAAAACGAAAACCAACAGTGAAGCCAGAGAAGTAGTCTCCAAGTCTGTATGAAGTATGGACCAGTTTCACGAAGTAAGGGCAACAGCAATCAATGAAATTAATCTCTATTTCTTTAAAAAAGACAAGGAATGTTAACATTAATTTGTAAACAGTACAATGTACTTTATTTTGTATTTTCTTCTGTTGTTGAAATAAAAGCTATTATTATTTATCCAACCTTTTGAATATACAACTTTATCCAATATATTCATCCAACAATTTATCCAACCAATAACCCAAAAAATATTTCACTGATTTGGAGAAAATTTTGGAATTACGCTTATTTTGCTAATGGCTTGGATGAGTTCGTTCATCAGATCTTAACGCATAGTTTTTCCTAACAAAAAATTAAATATATTTTTTTAAACGCAATAGCTTTCAAATTGTTTAAGTGATTGGAACGAAAATTTACAACTTAAAAGAACATACTGAGATGTGGTTGTGTACCAATTTTCAAGTTTTTTTGATCAAAGAAAAATGAAGTTATTCGAAATTAATAATAAAATAATCCTCGACATCACTTCAAATTCTGTAATGCAATATCTACAATGTTGGACAGAGGCAGAGCAATACAGCTACCTGTACTGTTATGCTATTTAAATAAATTGTAGATAAAATCTAAACAATGGAAGTTACAACCATTGCCAGATGTCAAGATGTTGCTGACCGGGGTTGCCCGATCTTCAGAAATTTCATGTAGTTAAACCTTTCATGTATAAACATATGAAATTTTTACAACTTCTGATAATAAAGAAAACATTTTATAAAATTTAATTTTATCAGTCAGTTAAAAAATACTGTATTTAATACCTGCAAATTTCGAATTACCCATTTCTCATGATTTTTAACTTAGGTATCCCTCCGATCATAATTTACTCTATCCGACAACTTTGTTAGACTGCGTCTGTGCTGAAGCTCAGCTGTCATTTGTCATTGTGTGGTAGTGTTATTTATTGTCAATATCAAATTGGAAATTTAGGACAGTAGAAACAGACACCATAAACAAAGAAGAAATTGGAAATTTAGCCTCTAGTGTAGGTTTTTGACATGATACCATTACTAGAGAGATATGATAATGTGGCAGCATAATAATATTATGCTAATGCTGTGGTACAGTCAGTTTGGCGTTTCATCACATCTCGTAACACACCAGCTGTTGTGTGCATACAGTTAGATGTAATTTTTTATTATCAGAATACTACTGTAACATGATGATATCAAGTTTATAACTGTTAACATACTGTAAATAATTTCTCCACTTTTCAAGTTTGTGTTGCTGCAATGTTAATTAAGGGTTTCCTTAATTATACGCATATTGTGCTTATAAATGTAATATAAAAATAAAAAAGAAATGAAAATGCAAGTGAACCTATTTAATTTAGCTCTGTATTCTACATTATCTGAAAAAGACATTATAGGCGACGAAGTAGAATGTAATTTCGGTAAATTTGCAGTTGACTGCATGAGGGTTTTAGATATTTTTTTCCAGCAACATGCTTAGAACCTTCCTCGGCCACAAGACAAATTTTCTGGCAAACAACCCCCAAGAAAATTAAGGGACTTTGAAAACATGCGTTTTTCACATTTTACAGCAATACCTCCTTTAAACCCTGTCTACCCCATATTCGCCCAGGTCCAGCAACCTTCTTGTGGGTTGCTCCCAAGAAATTTTTCTTGTGCTTTATGCTTTGAAGGTAGTTGTATGCATGCACAAGGGGAAGGAGAACCCCCCGAATTTTTGGGTGAGGAGCAGAAACCCTCTTCCTCCTGGGGGTTCTTCTCCTGCATGCATACAATCACCCTCAATGCATCAACCAAAGGATTTTTTTTTCAGCTTTCTAGTGTATTTTTCTAGAGTATATTTCCTGTTTATCAATTGCTTTGTTTGAGTTTTGTACCCAAATTACTCTATAAATATATGTCATAGATCATGTTTTTGCTTGTCCTTCTTTACCTTGTTTTACTGTTCCTAATTAAATAAATTAATTTTCATAACTTTTAATATAAGGCTAAATCTTACAGCTTATATAAATATATTATTTAATATTGTTATGAAAATTCACTATCATAACGCACTTGCTGCGTTCCGAACCTTTTTAGGTTACCTATTTATACAAAAGCTTAAGAAATTCATGAATAAGCATTACATTTCAATGATTGAATAATTTCAGTTTTATTTCTAACCAAACTAAAAATTCCTAAATACGTCCCTGACGTTTCTCCCACTCAAGTCACCGAACTCCGCCCAGTTAGGAAAAGTGTACAGGCTTCTTGTATTGCAAAACTGCACCTTTGTTACCTCTATCCCTTACAACCTCTTTGGTTTTACCTAAGGGGAGCTAACCTGAACTTTATTAGGGCTCTAGATCGGACATCGCCTATAGTAGATGTCGCTAGCAGTGATACAATTCTACGGAACGAGCTGTTCAGTGCGCCATTTTATCATACATTCAAATGTTTTGAATGTAAGAAAGTCTTTGTTCGCTTTAAGTTTTCTCATTGTATGATGATAATAAAAGTTTTTTGTTAAACGTTTCTTTGGATTAAGTGTTACCTACATTAAGTTTTAGTGGATAGTTTTCACTGTTTGTCAATTTTGTGTTTTAAAGGTGCGTTTTTTTGTGATTCAAAATATGAATAAAATTAATAAGCTTTGTGTTTAAACAAACATGTAATTTCAATTCTATTTTACATCATACTAGTTCATTATTGTGTTTTTATTGCTTAATTACCAACTACATAATTGTGTACTTTATGCCCACTGGCCATAAAGTGTACTTTATGGCCCGTGCAGGCACATAAAAACAAATATTTTTGTTTGACTTCTTTAATAACCTTTATTAATGAAATTACAGATAATGGAATAAAAGTAATATAAAAATATTTAATTAACAGTATTTAGTCGAATTAACATAAAATTGACAGATCTGAAAAGATCCGGTGATGGTTAGGTTGCCTTCAGCAAACGGTGATTCATGTTTCATTATTTGGGTATGACTAGTATGACATAAAATGCTGTATGCACCGCTGGTATAAATAGAGGTGTATGCCCTCGAGCGACTTACAAACCCTCCGGTCGGTAGGAAATTTATCAAAATATTAGGCTTTGAAATGAGTTTTTTCAAAATAAAATGAAAACAGTTCGATTTAGGTAATTACATACAAAGTATCAGTGATTTTTTGAGCTTAACACGATAGTGTTATAAAAAAAGGGGGTTCCAATTTGAAAATCGCGAGATTTTTGCAATTTCTCATTGCAAACTTCAAGAATTTTTTTGAACACTCTGTATACTCTATCGTTAGTCTCGATGTTGAAATAGATGAAGTGAAATATCTGTTAAGGTAATTCTAAAAATCATAACGAAATATGTTCTTATTATAAAAATATCGGTATCTTTATGACTGGCCGTAAATGTCAAATTTTATCTAGAAGTCTAAATATCTTCTGGACGGTTGATGATAGGTATAGAACATTATTTACAAAAAGTGTTCAGAATTTATTGTAAAATCCGAAAATGCAATAAAATATAGGGTGTTTCATTTAAAATAGGCGAATCGACATCTACTTCTGGTATAACCGGAAGTGCCGCCATCTTGAAGATATTTTTTACCTGTGGCCCCCAACGACTTTAGTGTAATATTCAATTTTCAGGTTTTTCCTATTGCTGGTTTTCCCGCAATCGATCGTGGGACCTCCCGGAGGACCACCCCATATATATATATATATATATATATATATATATATATATATATATATATATATATATATATATATATATATATATATACAGGGCATTAATTAATTCCAGAGTCCCACGTGACCGTTTAAGTTAGGCAACCGAACATACACGGTTGTACAACCTCAATAAATGAATTCCCTAAGTTGCCAGTGGCGTCTCTTATTTCCTTTGTGGTTTTATAAAAAATATAAAAATTTTAATAAGGTGAAACAGTAAATGTCTTAAACTTTTAGTTTTCTTCAATTCTACTTCCACATTTACGCATTAGAGTGAAAATATTTTTCGCAGAGCAAAAAAATATTTGTTTTGCTCAGATGAGATTAAAATGGTCCTATCGCGATGCGTTGCGTTAGCGGCATTCCACTCATGATATAATGACTTAGAAGAGATATGATATTGCGCATATGCCCCGCCTTCTCCTATGACGTCACGCGGTGAGTAGCGTTACAGAAGTCCAACTACACACTTAAAACAAAGTCATTCTCAATCAAATAGTTTTTATACGTCAGTTGAATGCGGTTGAAGTTACGCCTATATTGTCTTTTTCAGATAATATAGATCGCAGCACTAAATTTAATCTTTTTCATTTTATTACTTTCAACTGCATGCACTTAAATATTAGTAAAATACGTAATTTGTTAAGACGTTGTGATGAAACGTCAAACCCCACTGCACGACAGCATATTATTGTTGCATTGGACTCACCACTTGACACCATGCGCGTGACAGGTCTAAAAATAGGTAGTCTGAATATCATATCTCTCGTTATTTGTATCATGCATTCCACTGATGACGTAATGTCATTTTTGAGGTTTCAAGGGTTGTGGAATTCAAATGTAACATTGTTAATTTTAACATTAATAACCAGTTCGTAAAAACATTATAAAATATTACTTTTATTTTGTATAGATATCAAAATAAAACAAACAAAACTAGCATTACAAAAAACATCGTGTGTGAAAGGCATCCTTACAATCAAGTCTAAAAAAATGGAACAAATAAATAAACATAACCTTAACTTACCTACACTTTTAACTTACGTAAAAACGCAATGAAAATGCTAAGTTTTTATAAAAACTGTTTATTTTTATTATCCAACAGATAGAAAATTATTTGAAGAAGGTAAACACTGGTCGAACCTGGAAAATGCACAATACACATACAAAATAACCGGTCAAAAGGGAAATGAGCGCCAATGGACTGAACTGTCAATTCATTTAGTAACCTTGGGGTCCCTAGTCTAGTGATTTTTTTGGTTACTTTTTGACTGCCAACTCATAAAATCATATTCCACTAAGAGAGAGAGACAGAATCCGCTCACGTGGGACTCGGGAATTAATGAAGGCCCTGTATATACATATAGGTGTTCTAAAAGTGTCAGATTTTGATTTATGAATTAAAATAAATAATATAGTTAACCCTATAATCAAATAATCAATAAATAAAGAAATTTAAAGGTGCCCAACTACATAAAATTTGAGCTTCTAAATATAGACCATAATATGCTTTATAATATCAAATATAGGAGTCTAAAACTCCACGAATATTACACATAAACACAAAAATTACTTAAATATCTAGATTTAAACAAATTATACAAAATTCACCATTAAAACAATAATTATATACCCAAATCGTGGGGAACAAACTATACATAATAAAATACATATACATTACATAAATACGGGATAGTAAATCATAGTAACTGACACCCAAAATGTAGGGACAGTATAAAGCTCGAAGGCAGGCACTGTAGCCACAGAAAAGATTATATATATATATATATATATATATATATATATATATATATATATATATATATATATATATATATATATATGATAAAACTTGGCATGTGCCTTCCCTTTGTATGTGGCTTGGATAAGCTCGTTAGCCAGGAAAATCGGACCAGGTTTTCCGGAAACTTCATTTAAATACTCCCGAGCTACAATTGAAAAATGGGCTGGGGCACCATCATGCATATACCACATTTCATTTTGCAGCAAAAGGGGGCAAGTCTACGAGTAAGAATGACAATTCCTGTTACAAAAAATGCCTGTATGAGTCACTGGTAAGTCCCCAATTATACCACCCCATACATTTAATGAAAATTTTCTTCCGCCTATATGCGGTTGTTATGAAAATTAGTAATAGAATTCTCTGAAAAATTAGCTTCGTCGGTAAAAAAGATTTTACAATCAAAATTGGGGTTAACTGTCAGGCTATTAAGGTACCAATTACAGAAATTAATTCTTAAAGGGAAATCTCTAGGAAGCAGCGCCTGTACCCTCTGAATGTGGTAAGGGTATAGCATAGAATTACCCAGTATACACCAAACAACTTGATGGCTAATACTTAAATGTTCAGAAATTTTTCTCGTACTTGCATCTGGCTGTTCTTCGATTTCATTAAGAACAGCTTCTTCGTTCCTTGGTGTTCTAACAGCACGTGGCCTACCTGCATCATTGGTATTTTTCTTAAACGTTCCACTTTCTAAAAGACAACTATGAATACTTGAGAATATTAGATGATCAGGTATCACCCTATTGGGCTAGCGCTCCGTGTACAGCTGTCTAGCTTCTCTCGCATTTCCACTCGCAAGGCCATAGACGAAATGCTCTCAGCCATTTCGGATTTCATAAAATTTGCCATTTTCACGATAACGAGTATTTAAAACACATTTACACCTGCATACAGACTTTGAGAATACTTCTCTCGCTTCACTGTTGGTTTTTGTAGGTGAAGGACGTAGCCAGCGCGTGAGCTAACTGGAGCAAGTGGCCCTTCGAATTCTAGGATGTTCTTCAATGTTTCTGTGACTATAGTTTCGCTGCCTGACAGCATTTTCAGACAGATTAAAATTGAATTAGTACAAAATCATGACAACTACAAATAAATATCTGTTGCTATGTTATGATATGATGTTTTGATCAAAAAATTTTATCAAATTGAAAATAAAATGAAACATAGACGACGGATCAGGTTTTCAAAATGTCCATGTGATGTATGTCAATATTTAACATAAAAACTAGAACTAGCCTAAAATAACTATGATAACAGTTACAACAATAAAATAACTAAACAATAACAGTATAAAAGTAGTCTCTATACAACGAAAATATCGACATACATCAACTCATTATTTTATTACAACTTTTTTGAAATAATAGTTAAATTTATTTTCTTTGACATATTTAATTAGAAAGAAGAATATCCAAGAAAGGAGAATTCATTAAATCAGTTTGCTCGTTTAAAACAAGGTAGTTATTGTCGTGTGTGCCTTTTGACTTCTAAAGCTTCAAAAAAGTCTAGTTTACGTTTGTCATCATAAAAATGTAGTGGTTGTATGCGGTTATTTATTGTAGGTCTATGTTCGGTATCAATAATATGTTTTGCAAATGTAGATTTGTCAGCGTGGTTATTTCTAAATGCAGAAATATGTTCTTTGTATCGGGTGTTAAAATTTCTAGAAGTTTGATAGATTGCGTTACAATGTGTACAAGCTAATTTATAAACTCCAGCTTTTGTCAGGAAACAAGATTTTTCTTTCACGTTAAATAACAAATCACGCCTCGTGTTGTAAGATTTAAAAGCTACCTTTGTATTTGTACAAGTGTTTAAAATT
The DNA here is from genome assembly GCA_964006375.1 of Tillus elongatus. NCBI lineage: Eukaryota > Metazoa > Arthropoda > Insecta > Coleoptera > Cleridae > Tillus > Tillus elongatus. Next base: position 3,422,528 of record OZ023268.1, read on the forward strand.
TTTGAAATGTTTTCAAAATAAGTTATTGAAACGTATCTGTTGTCTTCTTTGTCATCTTAGAAACAGAAACAGCGCTGATAGCGTCACTTCAGCGTTTGTTTGCCACCTCAGAGAAACTGGTCATACCTTTGATAAGGCAAATAATGTAAAAATCCTTCACCCATCCATTTCCGAAACTAAACAAATCGCCCTAGAAGAGATGGCGATTTATAAATACACCTACAGCTCCAACAGCGCTGTCCTTAACGCTTCCAATAGCAGTGACAAACTTTCCGCCAATTTATAGACATATCCTGAATTAGTGTCATCCAGCATATGTAAAACCAAAGTATTCTGTAGAGCCGAGGGGCCGGGAGATGTTTCTTGCTCTGTGCCGCTCGGCAACAACAATCAATGAACATTTACACCTGACAGTTTCCAACTTAAACCAATAATTTGTAAACACGTGAACACAACTTATGATTTCAAAACAGAACTGTAAAAATTAATGCAAACAAGAGATTATGAAAATAAAGCCACAGCTTACAAGATAATTTTAAAATCTTAATTTAATTCTAGTGAATTAAAGAAAATCGTTTCTAATTTTGTTTCTCGATAACAGTGGCAGTTAGGAGAAAATTACCAAGAGATCAAAAAGTTTGTAAATGGAACGACCCCTGAAAACATAACCTCCTGTACATTTTTAATTTTTTTTCTCCATTACGGTGGCAGTTACAAAAAAACTACAAGAGACCAAAAAGTTTGTAAACACAATGGAAAATTTATTCTGTATTTTAGAATCTACCAGAGGCGCATCGCAAAAAAAGATCAGAGGTAAAAAAGGGCGCATGACCCCTGAAAAAATAACCACCAGTACATTCTTACATTCATTTGACATGTCCAATGATATAAGCTCTACAGCATAACCTACGTTACCAATTTGAGCTAAATATCTTAAAAACTGCAGGAGCTATAAAGAAACTAAAAAAAACTCTTGAAATTTCAACACCCTGTAGATCAATATCGAAGTGTTTACAGGCCTGTGTTTGTATGAACTTTTAGTGATGAAATAAGCCAAAGAATTACCACCTACCGTTTGTACATTATATTGAGGAACATGCATAGTACAGAAATGCCGTGTTATAAATCCTGTTATAGTAGCTAAGTGTTTAATTTAAATTTTCTGTATTAACACGGAGGATTTCGGAACTACTCGCCTGTGCATGACAATTGACAGGTTACCGGATGTTGGTGATTTTGTTTTCTCAACGGCAGTTCTGTGTGAACCTTAGAGAAGAGAAGAACAAGAGCTGAGTGCTCAGAGTAACTGTAAGGCTTTTTTTGTGTGTTCTAGTTAGTTATTGTTGTTGTGTTTCGTTCTCTGTGCCAGAAAAACAGTTGTGTGTGTGTGTGTAATAACCATCAATAAATAGTTGAGTAATTAGTAACTTAGTGTTTTATTCTGCCATATACTGCCTAACCCGCCTACTGACCGCTTCCATCCAGATACTACTATATATATATATATATATATATATATATATATATATATATATATATATATATATATATATATATATATATATATATATACAAGGAGAAGGATTAAGGGCAAAGCCGCAAGGAGACAACCACAAACACGTGTTTCAAGCTTATTAGCCATCATCAGTACAGTATAGCCAGGTGAAGATGGGAACACTCTGGGTGAAGATGTAAAAAACACGGAGTCACAACAGGCAACCAGTGCACAATTGCAGCAACATTTGGAAGACCCTCAATCCGAGGGAAACAACCAAAAAAGGCAATGAGGCAAAAAAATCACCTGCGCGAGCATTCGGAGCCCAGGAAGTTATACCAACTATAACAAGATTTATAACACGGCATTTCTATACTATACAAGGAAAAGCGTTAAGGGCAAAGCTGCAAGGAGACAACAGCAAACACGTGTTTCGAGCTTATTAGCCATCATCAGTACGGTATAGCCAGGTGAAGATGGGAACACACTGGTTGCCTGTTGTGAATCCGTGTATTTTTGCATCTTCATCCAGTGTTCCCATCTTCACCTGGCTATACTGTACTGATGATGGCTAATAAGCTTGAAACACGTGTATGCGGTTGTCTCCTTGTGGCCTTGCCCCTAACCCTTCTCCTTGTATATATATATATATATATATATATATATATATATATATATATATATATATATATATATATATGAACATGCCTGGATCCACTTATCAAATATTCATCTGTATATAAAAAGTAAAGCTGAACCCAATTAAAAGTTTTTAGAAAATTTGGTCCAATTGATTAAGTGTAACAAAATGAAAAGTACTACTGATGACATAGTCATGACCTACAGGCCGTAATGATCACTATGAATCTAAATTGATAAGTACAATTTGGAGAACCCAATTCATCATAATACAGTTTTTAGACCTAACGATCATTTCGCTAACATCAGAGAGATCAATAAACTTGCTGTTGAATACAGTTTATTCATCCGTCTGATGACCCTAACTTTGTTAGCGAAATGATCATTAGGTCTCAAAACTGTATTGGGTTCTCCCAATTGTACTTATCAGTGCTCATCACAGGTTCAAATATTCACTCGTTGAATCTAAATTATTAATTTTATATACCTCTATGTTTAGAGATGGTGTGTTTTGACAGATCTGATCTCCATACAGTAGTGTAATTACAGAACTCACATTTAAAATGTCGTCCTTAAATACTTTTGTGTTTGGAGTTGATGTGTCGTGACAGATGCCATTTCCTTACACAAGTATGATTACACAGTTTACATTTAAAAGGTCTCTCTTCAATACTTCTATGTTTGGACATGATGTGTTGTGACAGACTGGTTTTCCATGCACAAGTGTAATTACACAACTCACATTTCAAATGTCTATCTTCAATACTTCTGTGCATGGAGATGATGTGGCTTGCCAGATGACTTTTCGATACACTAGAGTAATTACACAAGTCACATTTAAAATGTCTCTTTTCAATATTTCTGTGTTTGTATAAGATGTGTTTTGACAAATGCTGTTTAATTACACTAGTGTAATCACACAACTCACATTCAAAAGGTTTCCCTTCAATACTTTTGTGTTGGGAGTTGATGTGTTTTGATAGCTGACTTTTCCATACACTAGTGTAATCACACAACTGACATTTGAAAGGTCTCTCTTTTACACTTCTATGTTTAGAGATAATGTGTTGTGACAGATGATCCTTCCTTCCACTAGTGTAATCACACAACTGACATTTAAAAGGTCTCTCTTCAATACTTCTGTGTTTGGAGTTGATATGTCTTGTCAGACCACTTTTGTCTACACTAGTGTAGTCACAGAACTCGCATTTAAAACGTCTCTTTTCAATACTGCTGTGTTTAGAGATAATATGGTTTGACAGATGATGCTTCCGTACAGTAGTGAAATTACACAACTTACATTTAAAAGGTCTCTCTTCTATTCTTCTGTGTTTGGAGATTATGTGTCTTACCAGACCACTTTTGTCTACACTAGTGTAGTCACAGAACTCGCATTTAAAAGGTCTCTTTTCAATACTTCTGTGTTTAGAGATAATATGGTTTGACAGCGAATTTTTCCGTACACTAGTGTAATTACACAATGCGCATTTAAAAGGTCTCTCCTCAATACTTCTATGTTTAGAAATAATGTGTTGTGACAGATAGCTTTTCACTGCACTAGTGTAATCACACAACTCACATTTAAAAGGTCTCTCTTCCACACTGCTGTGTTTGGAGATGATGTGTCTTGACAGAGACGATTTCCATACACAAGTGTAATCACACAATGCACATTTAAAAGGCCTTTCCTCCATACTTCTGTGTTTGGAGATGATGTGGTTCGACAGACTGCTTTTTTCTACACCAATGTAATCACACAACTCACATTTAAAGCGTCTCACTTTAATACTGCTGTGTTTGGAGATGTGTCTTGTCAGATCCGCTCTCCGTACGCAAGTGTAATTACACAACTCACATTTAAAATGTCTCTCTTCAATACTTCTGTGTTTGGAGATGTGATTTGACAGACCTGATTTCCGTAAGGCAGTAAAATTACACAACTCACATTTAAAACGTCTCACTTTAATACTTCTGTGTTTGGAGATGACGTGTCTTGTCAGATCCGCTCTCCTTACACTAGTGTAATTACACAACTCACATTTAAAAGGTCTCTCATCAATACTTCTATGTTTATAAATAATGTGTAGTGTCAGAGAGCTTTTCACTACACTAGTGTAATCACACAACGCACATTTAAAAGGTCTCTTTTCCACACTTCTATGTTTGGAGATGATGTGTTTTGACAGAGACTCTTTCCGTACAGTAGTGTAATTACACAACGCACATTTAAAGAGTCCCTCTTCAATACTATTGACTTTGAAAACGGCATTACTTGAGAAGTCTACTGTATCCTGTAAATCACTTAAATAATCACACTTACTGTCCAACTGCTCGCAAATATCAGTATTTAAACTCGTTTTGCCATCTTTATTTCCAGAGTTATCACTACCACTATATTTCTTTTTAAAATCCACGAGTGCAGTCAAATCACATTCTGCTATTTCTATTTTGAAATCTTCATCTGTTTTTACTTCTTCCTCCTTGCACTCGAACTTTAATGCCATAGAGCTACCGGAACTGGCATCCATTGTTTATCTTTATTAGAGTTTTACCTTCTGCCAAAAAATTCGTTTCACCTCTACAATTAGAATGGATCAAATAGGGCTGGTATTATTAATATTACCTATTATAACCACCGTGCCGTATAATTTGAGTTTGCAGTTGTGTACGTGCACTAGAGTACTAGACCTGTGTTTTTGCCTCACTGGATTCTGGACGCACTCATCTCCTGGTCATGGCGTCTCGGCAGTCACAGCATGATAGTGATGGGTTGTTATTTAACACTCTGTTATATTTTAACTGTTGTCGAGCCGCAGCATTAACCACCTGTTATGGATATATACAAATAACAGGTACAGTGGAGGGGATGCTGTTGCGCTTTACACTAGAACTCGGAGTCGTATCTGTTTCTGTTGTCGTTTCTGTTGCACTGCTACGATGAAGCAGCTTCTGTTGTCATTCGCAACTGTTATAACAGGATGAATGGACATGAGACTGGGAATGGGGTATAGAGCGGACTTTACTTCATAACATAATACTGTTTTCATCCGCAACTGTTATAACAGGATGAATGGATATGAGACTGGGAATGGGGTATAGAGTATAGAGCGGACTTTACTTCATAACATACCGTAAGATGGGGCTACTTGAGACAGTAGGGTAACTTGAGACATTCTGCCTACTCTGACAGTAGGTCTGTTTATTACAGGTAGTAGTTGAATATGAATTTCCATCGAATGTCATTTCGTCGGTAAGACTCATTAGGTTATGTTTCTGTTTGAATTATGGCAAATTTTTATTTATTTTCACTAAAAAAGTGAGCAAGAATAATAAGACAATTTTATAAGAATTCATATGTCCGTAGAGTCTCAGCTGTAAGTATATAAATACTGAAGATTTAAAAAACTGAAAATCCCGATTCTAAGTTCAAATGCGGAGTAGAGATTAGCATATCAAAAAAAAAAAATGTTGAATATTATTGCTGCACTATCACATTTTATAAAAAGGTGACATTTTTAGGTTAACTTGAGACATGGTGCGTGCATATAAAAAAAAGGTAGGAGCAAAGAAAAGATACGCCAACTACAATGAAGAAACTCTAGATAACGCCCTTTTAGATGTGGCGAATGGCACCCTTAGTTTAAGGGAGGCCGAAGACCGCTATGGGGTATCGAGGTCGACGTTAAGTCGCAAAATGCGTGGGAGGCACCCATTAAGTTTTGGCAGACAACCTTGTCTGTCAAAGGAAGAGGAAGAAGCCGTTGTTCGAGCCATTTTTACAGCGGCACAGTGGGATTTTCCCTTGTCAGAATTAGATATTCGACTTTTTGTGCAAGAATACCTAAATCGGAAAGGTGTAACTGAAAAACGTTTCAAGCGTAATTTGCCTGGTTATGACTGGATTAAGTCCTTTCTTAAAAGACACAGGGATTTATCAGTCAGATTGTGTCAGAATGTAAAGAGAGTACGTAGCAACATCACTGCAGCTAGTATAACTGAATATTTTGACAAGCTGGAAGTAGAATTGAGAGACATGAAGCCAGAAAATTTATTAAATTATGATGAGACCAATTTAACGGATGATCCCGGCCAAACAAGAGTAGTGGTTCGTCGAGGAGCCAAGCATCCTAGTAGAGCCATAGACTTCTCAAAAAGTTCTACATCGATCATGTTTTGTGTGAGCGCAGCAGGTGTGGTATTGCCCCCTTACGTGGTTTATAAGTCCAAGAACTTATATACTGAGTGGGTAGAGGGTGGGCCAAAAGGAGCCCATTATAATCGCTCAACCTCTGGCTGGTTTGATGCTGAAATTTATCAAGATTGGTTTTTGAAGATTGCTGTGCCGTATTTTAAAAAATGTGAGGGTAAGAAGTGTATTATCGGAGACAATTTAGCGTCTCACATTTCGCTGAGAGTTATAGAGGAATGTGAAAAAAATAATATCATGTTCATTCTCCTTCCTCCCAACACAACCCACCTTACTCAACCGCTAGACGTTTCTTTTTTCCGGCCACTAAAAATAAAGTGGAGGCAAACTTTATTAGAGTGGAAAATTAAAAATCGTGGCTGTGTTCCTAAAAGTGTATTTCCAAGCCTTTTGAAAAAAACACTTGAGAATATGGAAGAAAATATGGAAAAGAATATAAGGTCGGGGTTTAGGGCTACGGGTATATATCCATTGAATAGTGAAGAAGTTCTGAAAAATCTAAAATATTATAAAAAAGTTACTCCAGAAATAAATAATGAAGCCATGGAAAATGCATTTGAAAAAATAGTAAAACGCTGTTCTACCAATCAAAAATCTGATAATGGTCCTGATCAACCAGCAAAGAAAAGGAAAAAGCTAAATATTATGCCAGGACAATCTGTGTCGCTTACCGCTTTAATTTCTGAAGACAGCAGCAGTGCTGACCCTGGTCAAAACACACGAGACAATTTAATGGAGGCTGAAGATAAAGATATTTCTATTGCTAATTCTGAAAGTGAAGACGAGGCAGCAACTAGTGTTGAATTGCCGGTTGACATTTTAGAAAACGGCATGTTCATTAAAGCCAGATTTATTTACAGCAAAGGTACAAAAAAGGAAGTAGAGAAATTTTTTGTTTTCAAAATATTATGTATGAAAAAAAGTGAAATACAAGTGGACTGTCTACGAAACTACAAAGAAAAGAAAGACATCTTTATATTTCCCCAAGTTCGTGATATTACTGAAATAAACATAAATCAAGTGGTATGCAGATTAAAGGACCCTGATATAAACCGAGGACGTCATATTTTCGAAAATGATATTGTACTGTAGCTTTTTTATGGTTTTTGCAACTTGTGCAATGTTATGCAATGTTACATGTTTATTTTGTTACCATAGAATCACTAAGAATAAAGTTTTTATTTTCACATCATTAAATAAGTCTATATTTTTTATTTAAATATCGTTTTCTTGAATTTACATTTTTTTTATATAAAATAAGTGTCTCAAGTAACCCCTACAATGGATAACTTGAGCCAGTATATGTTTTTTCATGATAAAAAACCTCTGTCTCAAGTTGCCCCACAATAAGGGTAACTTGAGACACCATAAAATGGAAAAAAAAATCGAAATTGATGTATGTATGAAAAGTTGGAGTAGTTTTCTGTTTCTGTATACTTTTTAGATTATTGTAACAGAAAATAAAATCGATCCGATTGCAATTAACTTGGTTATTAGGAAATTGTCACAAAATCGTCTCAAGTAGCCCCATCTTACGGTACTACTTTATACTAGTGTGCTCACAGCTTTGGGAACGTAGGGTCGTCGGTACAATGAAACTCTTAAATTTTGACAGGTTGTTGATTCACACAAGACACACACATATATTTACAATTTATAAACAAACACAAAATATGAAAAATGTAAATAAAAAGGCCGTATATGTAGCAAGTGAAAATTATTAAAAATGAACTATATCACTGTAAAAATAAAATCAGGTCACCGCGTATATAATAAAATAATCACATAGGCGTTGACGTAAACTCAATCTTCATTAGATAACTCGATATGCTGATGGCATTTTTGTTTTAAGAAAAAACTGATATGTATACAAACGTACAGTTATGCTTTAACGTGAGTCCTTAGGTATTATATTATATTAGGTAGTTTCTTTGCCCATTCTTCTTTGCCTTATGTAACTAATAAATCAATATTCCTTTTTACTTTTCACTTTGGAAATCTAAGAAATAGGTCCGATTTTAAACATCTTTTTTTTTATTACTACTGCAAAATAAAAAATCGCTGAAACTTAAAAAATCTCAGAAACAGTACCAATTTTAATGAAATTATAAAAATATTCCCTGTACCCGGTATAGTTGAAACCAGACACACTTCGCCCTATAGGTAGAGAGAAAAAAATTAGTTTTAATTTTTTTTAAATTATTTATTTTATTTTTTGCTTACAATAATTCATTTATTTCATATAACTCTCATTTTCAAGGAAAAGATGGCTATAGAGGTTTTCAAGCTCAATGCTTAACTAATACTTAATTAGTTAAGAAAATTCGAAAGAAATTCTGCATTGTTGAATTTTTTACCAAATTATTATTAGTGATGAATACCCAAAAAAAAACCTCCATCATTTTTTTAATAAAAAAGTTATTAATTGTTTTAAACATAATACAAGAATATTTTTTATTTTAAACATTACCCAACTACACCACCGGACGGGTTCAGCTACTGTTACTACGTCTACGTGGAATTCTTAATAATTCATGGTTCATACTGTTATTTTCACCTGTTATATTTAACTGTTATTTCTAAATAACAGTAACAGGTGCGACCTGTTAAAGCAATATAACAGTTTTTCCCATCACTATTCTGGACGCACTCATCTCTTGGTCATGGCGTCTTGGCACTCACAGCATGAAGAGAGAATTAGTGAGCCATAATGCAAATTGCCACAGCAAAACGCAAGTGTTACGAGCGTCTTGCGACAGTAAAAACTTAGTTACATCGATCATGCGCATTGCGTACTGAAATCGCTTCCCGTCATGCCATTTCCATGCCTGGAAAAATAAAAAAGTCTGGACGCAGCAAGTGCGTTAGAGTAATGAATTTTCGTTTAAAAAAATCAACATTTTTCTTGACAGTGTATCCATATGGGTACACTGGGAAAAATGTATGTCTGGAATTAATATAACCAGGTTTAAATGCCCCTTTATTCTGTGGTCAGGGCGTCTTTGAATTTATAAACCGTTTTGAAGGTAGATAGCGCCATCGCGTGCCTTACGCTTGAATTAGATAATAGATCACGTGTTTGTGAAGATGGCTGACCAAAGGAAATTACTGAAACAAACGCCAGTAAATATTCAACATTTTTATGTAATGCATGCCGTATTTTGATACAGCTTTTATTAAGTTTTGTTAAAACCGATATACTCGACACAGTCCGACAACACAACCAACCAAAGAACAGTAAACCGACCAATAGAAGCTCAACGTGCAGACGTCACATACAATTATTTAGACATATACCACACAGGAATGATCATAGTCAGTAACGTGCTGATGATGAACTGGGACGATTCAAAACTGCAGTTCACGTAACCAAATAAAAAATCACAAAAAGTACACCAAACAAATATAAAGTGTATATTTAAAAGTGATTACAGTGTAGTGAAACATTCCAAAAGAAAACTAGGTCCAATTGATTAAGTGTAATAAAATGAACAGTATTACTGGTCACATAGTCATGACCTATAGGCCGTAATGATCACTATGAATCTAAATTGATAAGTACAATTTGGAGAACCCAATTCAGTTTTAGACCTGATGATTGTTTTGCTAATAAAGTTAGGATCATCAGATGGATGAATAAACTTTATTCAACGTCATTCATTCCTCTGATGATGCTTTGTTAGCGAAACGATCTTTAGGTCTAAAAAGTGTATTTTGATGAATTGGGTTCTCCAAATTGTACTTATCAGTGCTCATCGCAGGTTCCAATATTCACTCATTGAATCTAAATTATTGATTTTATATAGGGTAACGGCACCGGTAATTGACACTTAACAATCATAATCCCAATAATAAGGTCTCCTATTTACAAATTACAAATATTGCGCCACCTATATGTTGGGTGATGTATTTGCTACCATTTGTATGTATGAGCAACTCTATGAGATGGCAGCACTTGCGAGGCGGCCATTGAAATTTGAAATGTTTCAATGTGGCTACATGAGTGGTAGAGAAGAGATTTGTTACCATTTGTGTTAAGAAGCTTAGTGTATTTTTTTTGGAAATATTGAATGTGATTTCGTGAAATCTGCACTTTTTATGTTAAAATATACATAACAGGTAATTGTTTGTAAATAATATATGAGTATTTTACTTGTTCTAAAGTTATTTTATGGTTTAGAGGGGGTGGCAATTACTAGAGCATATTATTTTCTTTAACCCAGTAATTGCCATTAATGGTAATTACTGGAGTATAGTAAGATAATCGAATAGAAGCTTAATTACAATTAGATTTTATTGTTTGTAACCTTAGCTATATTTGATATAAAACTGAATCAAATTTCTTTAAAAAATCTAGTAATTGCCACTTAATGACAACTACTGGTTTAATTCAATGGCAATTATTGGCACAGGTAAAACAACAATGGAAAGGGCGAAAAAACCATTTTTTCGATATTCAGAAGAAAGTATGGAGGCCGCCATAACTGCCTGTCGCAGTGGTATGTCGTTTTCAACTGCTGCAAAACAGTTTGGGGTTCCGAGAAACATGCTAGAAAAGCAAAGTAAAAGGAAAAACGCCAGTGGAGCGCAGAATGGGCCCACCTGCAGTTTTATCCAAAAATGAAGAGAATGTGCAATGGATAATTGAAATTTCAAACAGAGGGTTTTCGCCTCAGAAAGACGATCTTCTGATAACCGTACAGAAAATTATGAAAAATTCTAATCGACTAAATCCATTCATAAATGACAAACCCGGCAGGAAATGGTTAGCGGCGTTCTTCAAAAGAAACCCAACAATATCTGTCAGAGTACCTGAAACTTTGACCTCCACAAGAGCTTCGGTAACAGAAGAAATACTGAGAAACTGGTTTAAAGAAGTACTTACCTTCTTGAAATCTGAAAATCAAACCGACATTTTTAATTACCCAGAGCGCATATTCAACTCTGATGAATCTGCCTTTCAGATATGCCCTAAGTCAAATAAGGTTATTGGTCCGCGAGGCGAAAAAAATATATATGAAATAGCAAAGGGCTCAGATAAAGAATCAATAACGGTAGCTATCACAGTTAGCGCTAATGGTACCTTATTACCACCATTTCTTTTATTTTCATACACACGACTACCTGGGCCGTTAGTATCTAATGTTCCAAATGAATGGGCCATTGGTAAGAGCGAGAAGGGATGGATGACCGGCGAATCGTTTTACGAATATGTGGCCAACGTGTTCCATCCTTGGCTTGTGAAAAATAGAATAACATTCCCTGTGATTCTGTTCATTGACGGACACAAGTCACACTTAACTTTACACTTAAGCAACTTTTGCGAAAAGAATAAAATTATATTGGTGGCGTTATATCCTAATGCCACTCATATAATACAACCCTGCGACGTCTCTGTCTTTAAACCTCTAAAGGATCAGTGGAAAAAAACTGTACACCAATGGAGACTAGATAGAAATATTGAAGTTTTAAACAAAACAAATTTTCCATTGATGTTTAATGATGCCCTAAAAGGAGTAACAGCAGAGTGCATCATTAATGGCTTCAAAAAATGCGGGCTGTATCCTTGGTCGCCTGATGCTGTCGACTACTCTAGATGCGTTAAGGATAGACAACTGGTTTCGACAACTGCGAATCAATCTGTGTCTGCTTCAGGAAAAAGGACGTCACATTTAAAATATCTGGAAACATTTATTCCCAGTGACACTCTTAATCTATTTAAGAAATGCAGCCTCAATGAAACCTGGAATGGGGAAGAAAAATGGTTGGAACTGTTTAAGGTTTGGCAGAAGATTAAGAAGAATCATGATTTAAAAGATAATTCAGCAATAAGCGAGAACGAAAATATACCACCAGTAAATAAACTAAATCTAACAAGAAAAGAAATACCCCCTCAACACATTAAGGAATTTAATGACATAAATTTTGCAGGTCCTTCCACAGCTCATCAATTTTCGACAGCAAAAACGCCTCCCAGAAATTCAACAAATTCCTCCATGTTTAATATGCCCCTAGAAGAAACATTAAACCATCCAACAACAGAAATACCATCAAAGAGAATTCAAGATGCGAATTTATCAGATCATTTTAAAGAACATACGCCCCCAGGAACTACTAATTTCGAGGTCCCCAGAACTCCTGATGTGCCGATACGTTCTAATAACCGTTCTCCGATTTTAATGAACGACAGTTCAAACTCAAGTGTTGGAACACCTTTTAAAAGAGCTTTAATAGGGCCAGAAAAAAAATACGTCGCTTAAACGAAAAAGGAACATTGAGAAAACTCCATCTGCAGTTACTTCAAAAGAATGGAAAAAATTTATGACACAAAAAGGAGAAAAGAAAAAAAAGAGAGGAGAGAGAAAAGGAAGAGAGCAAGATATGAGAAAAAACAAATAAAACTACAGGAAATACAAAAGAAAAAACAAGGTTTACTAGAGAGAAGAAAGAAACGTGTAGTTGAAAAGAGTGAGACGGACGATAGTGAAGAGTCAGTTATATATGCAGATAGCACATCTTCAGGTTCTGAAGGTTTTTTCAGATATGATACAAACAATTAGGAGTAATAAGGAAAGGGCATCTGATCACTTGAATACTGATCAGGAGGTAGCATTGCTTCCCGAGCATTATTATGCTGTATACTACGATGAACAATACTTCATCGGAAGGATTATTAATATTGATAATGAACAATCTAAAGCAACCATAAAGTTCCTAAAAGGAATAACAGAGAACTCATTTCTTTGGCCTGTTAAGAATGATGTCGACGAAGTTCACTTATACCGTATATTTTTTGGACCGGTGGATTTAATTGGCAATAACCCATTTTCAATAAATAATAACATAATAAAAAAATTAAAACAGCTTATAGGGCTTTGAAATCAAAATGTTAATCTTTTAGTTTATGTACTTATCTAGTATTTATAATCTAAAGACAAAATAAAACTGTTGCATTCGTACATTCTTTTTATTTTAAAGTTCTTATAGTGAAAATAGATGGTAAAAACATAGAAATACATATGGGCAATTACTGGTGCATAAAGTGGCAACTACTGGGATTTTTTAATTTGAATAATGGCAATTACAGGTACTTGGAAGGAAAGTGGGGAAAAAAATTAAATATGATTAGTAAATATCTTTATTGCAATTATGACAGTAGAGATACCTTTGTAAACCCTCAACAAACACATGGTTTTTTTGTTCAATCGCAAATAATTGTTTTTAATTTTTTTCTACCCTATTTTATGCAAACAAGTCTTTATAATGGCATTTACTGGTGCAGTTACCCTACCTCGGGGTGTAAAGTTAGTTCGCCTCCCCGTGGTGCACCCTGGATAGCGTCTACTATTAGACGTGAACTAAATGAACTAACCAAACCGTAACCTTCCTAGTCATGTCTTAGGAGGGCCGGGAATGCTTGCCTTAATTGGCCGGCATTGCGAGGAGAGTCCTCTATAAAAAACCCACATCGCAAGGTCGTTGGCGGGTTGGTGCCGAGGCGATGATGCTTCTGGCCGATATGGCCGAGCATTGGCAGGATGGTAATTCTGTCGCTAACGTTAACCCTCCCCAGGGAAACCGGGCGACCTCCCTGTGTAAATGCCTATTCATGGGATGCGGGACTCTTCCATGGAGGTCTATTTTCCCTTGCTGCTCGTGGGACCAAACATGGACACGACTTACACAGACCCAATAGAGGAGGTGGCAGGATTCAACCTTCCATTGGAACCTCCAGAGGGAAAAAACAGGGGAAAGGAAAGTCCACCCCTAGGACGACTACCAAAGGTAGACCCTCCTATAGGAAGCTTGGTTATCGAGCTCCTAAAAAGGAGGAGGAACCTGCACCATAATTCCCTTTTCCTTTAAGCTCCTTAACCTACACCTTTATCCTCTATACACTCCTATATTCCTACCCCAATGCCCACCAACTTAAGGTGCATTCAAGCTAATCTGCATCATCTGAGGAGGAACTGTCTAGTACTCTTCAAGAAGCACTAAATGTAGTCAATGATTGGTGCCGTAGGGAACAGATGTCTGTGAACCCTCGCAAAACGATCATTGTCCCGTTCACCAGAAGAAGAAGGTTGGACAAATTAAAACCACCTAATCTTATGGGGGAAAACATTCCATTTTCGGACCAAGCAAAATATCTGGGAGTTATCCTAGATAAGAAGCTCAACTGGGACAGACAGTTAGAAAATGTTATCCGCAGGGCTAAGATGTCCCTGTGGACCTGCCGGAGAATCTGTGGGAACAACTGGGGAACAAACCCCCAACAGATGTACTGGCTCTATGTAGTGGTTATCAGACCTATGATAACATATGGAGCCATAGTTTGGTGGCCTAAGGTACTTCGTGGTACCGCGAGGGCCAAACTGGCTCATCTACAGAGACAAGCATGTCTGATGATAACGGGAGCGATAAGCACCGCACCATCAGTCGCTCTGGAGGTCCTCCTCAATATTCCCCCACTTCACATATGGCTGGAGAGGGTGGCGAGGTGGACAACGTACAGACTAATACAAACAGCAGATAACATGCCGAGGGAAGTCAGTCTGAGGGGGTCCGGACTCCTTGATGACAGTGATTGTCACAGGATTCTGGGAATGGTCTCGGACTTGATGCCTACAAAAATCAGCAGAGATCTGTCTTTCAAGACCGTCCTCCCGGAAAGGAAGGACTGGGACCGGAACCAATCGACCCTGTTGAGAGCGGACCTCTGCTGGTACTCTGACGGCTCCAAAACCAATATGGGAGTAGGAGCCGGCGCATATGGGGGCAGCACCGATGCTAGACTATCAGCTAGCCTCGGCAAGTACGCAACCATACACCAGGCAGAAGTTTATGCCATCGAGATGTGTGCAAGGGAAAGCTTAAAAGACCTATGCACAAACAAATCGATAAAGATATTTGCAGATAGCCAAGCTGCAATAAAGGCTCTTGGTTCCTACCGGTGCAATTCAAAGACGGTATGGAGTTGTAAATCTGCCCTTAACGAATTGGGCAGCTGTAATGAGGTGTCGCTGGTCTGAATACCGGGTCACTCGGACCATGATGGCAACGTTGCGGCAGACGCGCTTGCCAGGAGTGGTGCCCAGTGTGACTTTGTGGGACCAGAACTGGTGCTGGGAATAACATCTTGCACAGCAAAACGCACCTTAAAGACCTGGACAGATAAAAGGACAATTCAATATTGGCAAAATCTTCCAGGATTAGCTCACTCTAAGGCCTTCATAAATGGCCTGTCTGAGTCTAGGGCTAAGAAACTTCTAGAGTTGAACAGACAACAACTGAGTACTCTAGTCGGCCTGTATACAGGACACTGTCGCTTGCGGCATCACATGCACCGTATTGGGATCGGTCAGGAGACCGAGTGCCGGCTGTGTATGGAGAATGACGAAACAGCAGAGCACGTGCTGTGTTCCTGTCCGGCAGCGGATAGGACTAGACACCTGCTCTTTGGCAAGGTAAAGCTTGCTCCAGAGGATCTGGATCAACTTTCGCCCGCAAAGGTTATTGACCTCTGTAGGAGGCTGGATTTGTTGGGCGAAATATAGACATTAGGCGTGAGCCACAATAGACCTTATGGTCGCGGTGGAGGGACCGATATGGACCACTCACAAACTAACCTAACCTACCCTACCTCTATGTTTAGAGATGGTGTATTTTGACAGATCTGATCTTCATACAGTAGTGTATTTACACAACTCACATTTAAAAGGTCTCCCTTAAATATTTCTGTGTTTGGAGTTGATGTGTTGTGACAGATGACTTTTCCGTACACAAGTGTAATCACACAACTCACATTTAAAAGGTCTCTCTTCAACACTTCTATGTTTGGAGATGATGTGTCTTGACAGACTGGTTTTCCATGCACAAGTGTAATTACACAACTCACATTTCAAATGTCTATCTTCAATACTTCTGTGCATGGAGATGATGTGGCTTGCCAGATGACTTTTCACTACACTAGAGTAATCACACAAGTCACATTTAAAATGTCTCTGCTTAATATTTCTGTGTTTGTAGATGATGTGTTTTGACAAATTGTGTTTAATTACACTAGTGTAATCACACAACTCACATTCAAAAGGTTTCCCTTCAATACTTCTGTGTTGGGAGTTGATGTGTCTTGCCAGATTACTTTTCACTACACTAGAGTAATCACACAACTCACATTTAAAAGGTCTCTCATCAATACCTCTGTGTTTGGAGATTATGTGTGTTGACAAATTGCTTTTAATTACACTAGTGTAATCACACAACTCACATTGAAAAGGTCTCTCTTTACTACTTCTGTGTTTGGAGATGATGTGTGTTGACAAATTGTTTTTAGTTACGCTAGTGAAACCACACGAATCACATTGAAAAGGTCTCTCTTTAACACTTCTGTGTTTGTAGATGATGTGTCTTGACAGGACCCATTTATGCACACAAGTGAAATCACACAACTCACATTTAAAAGGTCTCTCTTCAATACTTCTGTGTTTGATGATGATATGTGCTGACAGACGCCCTTTTCGTATACAAGTGTAATTACACAACTCGCATTTCAAAGGCCTATCTTTAATACTTCCGTGTTTGGAGATAGTATGTGTTAACAGATGTCCTTTATTTACACTAGTGTAATCACACAACTTGCATTTAATAGGTCCATCTTCAATACTTCTGTGTTTGGAGATGATGTGTGTTGCCAGATAACATTTCTGTACAGTAGTGTAATTACACAACTCACATTTAAAAGGTCTCTCTTCAATACTTCTGTGTTTAGAGATAATGTGTTGTGACAGACGATCCTTACGTACACTAGTGTAATTACATAACTCACATTTAAAAGGTCTCTCTTCAATTCTTCTATGTTTGGAGATGATGTGTTGTGACAGACTACGTTTGTCTACACAAGTGTAGTCACAGAACTCACATTTGAAAGGTCTCTTTTCAATACTGCTGTGTTTAGAGATAATATGGTTTGACAGCGGTTCTTTCCGTACACTAGTGTAATCACACAACTCACATTTAAAAGGTCTCTCTTCCACACTTCTGTGTTTGGAGATGATGTGTCTTGACAGAGGCGATTTCCATACAGAAGTGTAATCACACAATGCACATTTGAAAGGTCTCTCTTCGATACTTCTATGTTTGGACATGATGTGTTGTGACAGACTGCTTTTGTCTATACCAATGTAATCACACAACTCACATTTAAAACGTCTCACTTTAATACTTCTGTGTTTGGAGATGACGTGTCTTGTCAGATGCGCTTTCCGTACGCTAGTGTAATTACACAACTCACATTTAAAAGGTCTCTCATCAATACTTCTATGTTTAGAAATAATGTGTTGTGACAGATAGCTTTTCACTACACTAGTGTAATCACACAACGCACATTTAAAAGGTCTCTTTTCCACACTTCTATGTTTGGAGATGATGTGTTTTGACAGAGACTCTTTCCGTACAGTAGTGTAATTACACAACGCACATTTAAAGCGTCCCTCTTCAATACTATTGACTTTGAAAACGGCATTACTTGAGAAGTCTACTGTATCCTGTAAATTACTTAAATAATCACACTTACTGTCCAACTGTTCGCAGACATCAATATCTAAACTCGTTTTGCCATCTTTATTTCCAGAATTATCACTATCACTATAATATTTCTTTTTAAAATCCACGAGTGCAGTCAAATCACATTCTGCTATTTCTATTTTGAAATCTTCATCTGTTTTTACTTCTTCCTCCTTGCACTCGAACTTTAATGCCATAGAGCTACCGGAACTGGCATCCATTGTTTATCTTTATTACAGTTTTACCAAAGTTTTACCTTCTGCCAAAAAATTTGTTTCACCTCTACAATTAGAATGGATCAAATAGGGCTGGTAATATTAATATTACCTATTATAAGCACCGCGCCGTATAATTTGAGTTTGCAGTTGTGTACGTTCACTAGACTACTAGACCTGTGTTTTTGCCTCACTGGATTCTGGACGCACTCATCTCTTGGTCATGCCGTCTCGGCACTCACAGCATGAAGAACCAGATAATTGAGAATTAGTGAGCCATCATGCCAAATAGTCACAGCAAACAGCATGTGTTACGAGCGTCTCGCGACAGTAAACACTGGGTTACATCGATCAAGTGCATTAGGCACTGATAGCGCTTCCCGTCATCCGTCATGCCATTTCCATGCCTTATAAAATAAAAAAAGTCTGGACGCAGCAAGTGCGTTACAGTAATGAATTTTCATTAAAATGTTTTTAACCTTTTTCTTGACAGTGTATCCATATGGGTACACTGTGAAAAATGTATGTCTGGAATTAATATAACGAGGTTTAAAACGGCGCTTTATTCTGTGGTCAAGGCGTTTTTTTGAAGGTAAAAGGCGCCATCTCGTGCCGCACGATAGAATTATATCACGTGTTTGTTCTAACGGATATCGGTGTTAGTTTTGCACGCGGAAAAGTGTAATATTTTGGAAAGAAAGTCTAAATCTAAACGTACTTTGTTGTACTGTTGACAGCTATAATAATGATAAATCATGTGATGGTCTGTCAGCTGTCGATTGTCAACTGCCAATCTGTCCTCAATGTAAGTTGGCAAGTGTAGATCTTTCATATGTCATATTAAAAAAATCGCTAATTGGAATGAAAAACTTTTGTTTATATGTTTATGATAGAATGGGAGCGGGGGTTTTAAGTGTGGTATCTGGCGGAAATCTTGACGGGGGGCCGGAGCGGAGGTCTTATATGCAAGTTAGAATTTAAGTTTGGATTTATATTTGAAATCGTGTTGCGAATCATCGTCATACTGTTATTCTAGTTAATTCAGTGGAGTTCATACATCCGTCTTGCGAGTGGGTTATTAGTTATATATATAATACAATTAATGTAGCATACATACAGCCATGTAATGTATCAGTTACATATATGCGAGAGCATCCAGCTGCTGACATTTCTGATATTAATCATGTTACATGAAAGTTACTTGATACTAGTGGCGTGCGGTCCATGGAAGCAAGGATATCATTGCTTCCCTTAAAATAACGACTATATACCTAAACCGCATTATTTAAAATCCCTTTTGTATTTTAAATATTAAATTTCAAATTCTGAAACTCATTTAATTATTAAAATTTTTATTTCGCAAGCTCACACACATAATTATTTATTATGCATCATACTGTATTTGTATATACGCTCCTAACAAGGACGTCGTTCGTCCCAGTGAATGCGACCGCATGCGGATAGGATGAACCTGATCTGATACTACGAGTGGATGCATGCAATGACTTCAGTTAAATACACGTAGTCAGCAGGCAACTTTATAAAAGAAACCTCGGCTCGGCGCGATGTACGCATGTTTTTAGAACGTGTTGTACTACGAAGACCGGGTGCGCGTTCAAAGCGAATGTGCCTGATTATTTCGTAGATATAAGCAGTCGAGTAAGTTAAATACATTGGCATTTTATGATTATTAATATGGCTGCAAGTAGATCAGCTTTTAACAGCGGTGACGGTGGGGATTTACAAACTTTACAAACAAGTGGTAATAATAACTGTGATTGTATTCTGTTTTTTGATAACTAAAGGATTTTCAGCCTAACCGTTTGCTGAAAAACTTGCTATTATTAATAAAGGTAGGCCGAAACCTACTCTAAAAGACTTAAATACAAGAATTAAAACATGTACCTATTCGACATTTTAACGCGGAAAAAACTCATAAACAATATGAATGGTTAACGGGTTGTGAAAACAGGAATAAACTGTTTTGTTGGTCTTGTCTATTTGTGACTGAAAAGGGGGTGTGGAATAAAAGTGGGTTTTCCGATTTGAATAATCTACATAAACTAGTACAAAGACATGTGTCTAAAGCGCATTTACAGACCATTTTAAAATTAAGTGTCTTTGAAAAAACGCTAATTGAATATGCCGTTGACAAGCAGATAGAAATTCATCGCACATATTAAAAAGACTTATTGATGCTGTGTGTTTTCTTGGTCGCAGCAAGAATTGGGCTTCAGGGGTCATGACAAACAACTACATCTGCAAATAGAGGAAACTTTCAAGACCTAGTTTCTTTAATAGCCAAATACGACATTTGTTAAAAAAATCACTTGGAACAGTCTAACCTTTTTCGTGGAACATAAAATCGCATTCAGAATTACTTAATTTCGGCTGCTCCCACTATTATTTTGTAGATTTTGATCAGAATCAAATCTGAAATTAAACAGATTCGTTTCATTGCTATTGTTCTAGATGAAACAATCGATGTAACTAATTTAAGTCAACTATCTGTAGTAATACGCTACGTAAAAATGGATGGGAGTGTACAAGAAAGATTTTTGGGCTTTAAAAATGTGACAGAAGATCGTACCGCAAACGCTCTATATAAAATTGTGCTTAATATTATGAAATATATTGAGGAAGCTGATAATAAATTAATTGCCCAAAGATATGATGGGGCTGCTGTTATGGTCGGACGTTTAGGAGGTCTTCAAGCTAAAGTGCGGGAAACGTTCTCCATTGCTCTATTTGTACACTGTTGTGCTCATAAATTAAATTTAATTTTATCCCAATCTATAAATCATATTAAATAATGTAAAGTGTTTTTGCTGTATTGTCGCTGACGACTTTTTCGGTTCAAGTTAGATCCTGAACATATCACGAGAGCGGTACTCTGTGTGTTAAAAAGAGAGCGAAGGACGTGTGAAACAGAACACATATACACACATCTCACCATGTTTAGGTGCAGTGCACGAGAAGGAAAAGTCGAGCTACGTCATAGCTGGTACCCGACAATCGTCTGCTTTATTTAGCCCGTCGCGTCTTGTCTCCTGTTACGTGTTAATTAAAATATGTAAACAATGGAGTCTTATTCGGTGGAATATATTAAAGAAAATTCGAATAATTTTCAAAATCGTTTTGAAATAAAGAGAAAGGGTCTACCTCGCCCAGAACTACAGCTGGCACAAGAGTGTACCTTAAAAAATATAAAGTTTAAACGTGTGTTTAAAGTTGAACAATATAAAAAAACTTCCTGGTTGTGCGGGTGTAATAAACTAAACGCATTATTTTGCTTCCCGTGTCTGATTTTCGCTGATAATCCTAATGTAAGTGTTGAGTGGACAAAAACAGGGGTTACGGATTTGTCGACAAAAATAAAAAAGCATGCATCTTCCCAAATTCATATGAAGAATGAACTATGTCTCTCCGATATTGGTAATGTGGACATTCGACAGTTTTTGGATTCTGAATATCAAAAGCCGATTAAAAACTTCAATGAACAAGTATCAAAAAAGTGGTATGTATTATCACGACTTATCGACTGTATTAAATTTTGTGGTGCTTTTGAACTCGCCTTACGTGGGCACGACGAATCCTCGGGCAGTTTAAATCGCAGTATATACAGGGGGCTCATCGATTTTGTGGCGGAAATAGATGTGGCAATGAAACAGCATTTGGAAGGGAGTAATGTTTTTAAAGGAACTTCAAAATCGGTTCAGAATGATTTACTAGATGCTATGCTCGTAGTTTATCAGGAAGAAATAAAAAAACAAATTTTAGAGACTCGCTTTGTAGCCATCCAGGCTGATGAAACGACGGATGTTTCTACCCATCAGCAACTTGTGTTAATTTTGAGATATGAACGAAACAATCACATGCATGAGCGATTTTGGAAATTTCTAAATCCTGCGTCATATAGTGCCAAAGGCATTGCGATTTAAATAAAAAAAGAATTAACTGAGCTTTATATTTCGCCTAATCAGTTAGTAGGTCAAAGTTATGACGGAGCAGCCGTTATGTCAGGGAAAGTGGGAGGCGTGCAAAGTATTATAAAAAATGACTATCCATATGCGTATTTTATACACTGCTATGCCCATCAGTTCAATTTAATTTTACAAAAACGCGTGTCTGTCAATAGAAATCTTTCCAAATTTTTCGCAAATTTACATGCATTTCCTACCTTCTTTTCACGATCGCCAAAGCGATCGGAGGTATTACAGAGTATTGTGAAAAAGCGAATTCCAGCAGCGCCGCCGACCAGATGGAATTATAACACTCGAACGGTAAGAAATGTTTACGAAAATGCAGAACTTTTAAATGAATGACTGGAATGTATTTTAGACTCTGCAAGAAATGATTATAATACATATAACGAAGCTGACATGTTATTGGGCTATTTAAACAATGACCATTTTAAATATTGGCTCACTTTTTTTGGTAAAATCATGCCTCACTGTGAAATTCTTTTTAATGAATTTCAGTCTCGATCTTTGGATGCTATCAAAATCAATAGCTTTGTGAATAATTTTGAAAAAGCGATCACAAAAATCCGTACATCCGATTCTCCCAGTTCACCACCAAATAGGCGTAGACCGAATGACTTGTCATTTTCTGTTTTCTGCCCAATCGAAGGAAGTATGCGATGTGCTAGGTTAGGTTAGGTTAGGTTAAATTGTGAGTGGTCCATATCGGTCCCTCCACCGCGACCATAAGGTCTATTGTGGCTCACGCCTAATGTCTATATTTCGCCCAACAAATCCAGCCTCCTACAGAGGTCGATAACCTTTGCGGGCGAAAGTTGATCCAGATCCTCTGGAGCAAGCTTTACCTTGCCAAAGAGCAGGTGTCTAGTCCTATCCGCTGCCGGACAGGAACACAGCACGTGCTCTGCTGTTTCGTCATTCTCCATACACAGCCGGCACTCGGTCTCCTGACCAATCCCAATACGGTGCATGTGATGCCGCAAGCGACAGTGTCCTGTATACAGGCCGACTAGAGTACTCATTTGTTGTCTGTTCAACTCTAGAAGTTTCTTAGCCCTCGACTCAGACAGGCCATTTATGAAGGCCTTAGAGTGAGCTAATCCTGGAAGATTTTGCCAATATTGAATTGTCCTTCTATCTGTCCAGGTCTTTAAGGTGCGTTTTGCTGTGCAAGATGTTATTCCCAGCACCGGTTCTGGTCCGACAAAGTCACACTGGGCACCACTCCTGGCAAGCGCGTCTGCCGCAACGTTGCCATCATGGTCCGAGTGACCCGGTATCCAGACCAGCGACACCTCATTACAGCTGCCCAATTCGTTAAGGGCAGATTTACAACTCCATACCGTCTTTGAATTGCACCGGTAGGAACCAAGAGCCTTTATTGCAGCTTGGCTATCAGCATATATCTTTATCGATTTGTTTGTGCATAGGTCTTTTAAGCTTTCCCTTGCACACATCTCGATGGCATAAACTTCTGCCTGGTGTATGGTTGCGTACTTGCCGAGGCTAGCTGATAGTCTAGCATCGGTGCTGCCCCCATATGCGCCGGCTCCTACTCCCATATTGGTTTTGGAGCCGTCAGAGTACCAGCAGAGGTCCGCTCTCAACAGGGTCGATTGGTTCCTGTCCCAGTCCTCCCTTTCCGGGAGGACGGTCTTGAAAGACAGATCTCTGCTGATTTTTGTAGGCATCAAGTCCGAGACCATTCCCAGAATCCTGAGACAATCACTGTCATCAAGGAGTCCGGACCCCCTCAGACTGACTTCCCTCGGCATGTTATCTGCCGTTTGTATTAGTCTGTACGTTGTCCACCTCGCCACCCTCTCCAACCATATGTGAAGTGGGGGAATATTGAGGAGGACCTCCAGAGCGACTGATGGTGCGGTGCTTATCGCTCCCGTTATCATCAGACATGCTTGTCTCTGTAGATGAGCCAGTTTGGCCCTCGCGGTACCACGAAGTACCTTAGGCCACCAAACTATGGCTCCATATGTTATCATAGGTCTGATAACCACTACATAGAGCCAGTACATCTGTTGGGGGTTTGTTCCCCAGTTGTTCCCACAGATTCTCCGGCAGGTCCACAGGGACATCTTATCCCTGCGGATAACATTTTCTAACTGTCTGTCCCAGTTGAGCTTCTTATCTAGGATAACTCCCAGATATTTTGCTTGGTCCGAAAATGGAATGTTTTCCCCCATAAGATTAGGTGGTTTTAATTTGTCCAACCTTCTTCTTCTGGTGAACGGGACAATGATCGTTTTGCGAGGGTTCACAGACATCTGTTCCCTACGGCACCAATCATTGACTACATTTAGTGCTTCTTGAAGAGTACTAGACAGTTCCTCCTCAGATTTGCCTCTAACCATTATGACGAGATCATCCGCATACGCCTGGACCTCAACCTCCCAGAGTCCGAGGATAGCCAGCAGGTCGTCCACAAAGAGGGACCACAAGGGGGATAGAACGCCCCCCTGAGGACACCCTCTCGCAGCCCTAACGCTGACCACCTCTCCCCGTAATGAGGTAATAATGGTCCGATTGTGCAGTATGTTTCCGATCCAGCCACAGATGGTAGGTTCCACCCCCCTAGCGATAGTGGCCTCGTAGAGGGAGATCGGTAATGCATTATTAAATGCTCCTTCTATGTCGAGAAATGCCGCCACCGCAACCTCTCCATTTTCCAGAGAGTGTGTGATCTTCTCGACGAGGTTATTGAGCGCTAACTCAGTTGATTTGCCAGTTTGATAGGCATACTGGTGGGTATTTAGGGGGTTCTTGGGTAAGATGTTCCCCCTAATGTGTCCGTCCAGTATTTTTTCCAATCCCTTCAAGAGGAATGATGTAATACTGAGAGGTCTCAGTGAAGTAGGTAGGAGGTCATTACGTCCCAATTTGGGAATGTAAACGCCCCTAACCACCGTCCAGCTGGAAGGAATATAGTTCCAGGCCAGACTGGCTCTGAACAGCCTGATAAGGAAGGGTAGGAGAATCTCCAGTCCCTTTTGTAGTAGGACCGGTACCACCCCATCCTCCCCTGGCGACTTGAATGGCTGGAAATGATTCACAGCACACTCCACTGCCGAGGCTGTAAGTATTCTCCGAGCAACTAGCCAGTCCTCCCTTTGGGGGCGTTTAGATCGTCCCTCAGCTGGTAGGACCTCACCGTTGCTCAGGATCAGACAATCTGGGAAGTGTGTGTGTGCTAAGAGCTCCAACGTTTCTTTCCGAGATTCAGTAAAGGAACCATCTGGTCGTTTTATCGATCCCAGTTCCTGTACACGGTCGCGTGAGAGAATCCTGTGGATTCTGGCGCTGCTGGGCAAATTATTAATGTCCCCGCAGAACCTCCTCCAGGACTCCCTCTTAGCGTTCCTGATCTCTTTATTATAATGTGTTAGAGCAGTTTTATATTGCTCCCAGTTGCCTGTAATCTTAGCACGATTGAAGAGACGTCTAACTTCTCTTCGTAGTTTATCGAGGTTATTATTCCACCAAGTAGACCCCCGACTGTCTCTCTTTGACCTCAGTGGACAGTTTTCGTGATAGGCAGAGACCACAGCTTCCCTAACCTGTTCGGCCGCAATCTCGATCTCATCACGATCCCTTACTGTGGGGATTGCGGACCCAAGTCTGCCGGCGAGGGACTATGCGATGTGCTAATTAATCAGGCCAAAGACCGATTTGAATTTAACGGCCATCTTTTAGCATCCAAACTTATTTTTCCTGAAAAATTCCGTGAATATGAAAACAACTTCCCCATTGTAGAGTTTGATAGTGTAACAAAAACATATGACTTTTTCGACAAGGCTAAATTGAAATGTGAACTATTAGTTATATACAGTAGAGATTTGAGGGGCGGCGAGTTGCTTACTTGTTCTACAATTATTTAAAGACCGAAACTTACTTGACTGTTTTAGTGAAAGTGTTTTGTTGTTAAAACTTATTTGTAAGATTCCTATGACAACAGTTGAAAGTGAGCCTTGTTTTTCAACTCTTAAAAGAGTGAAGACTTTTCTGAGGGAGGAACACTATGGTACAAGAAAGACTAAAATCATTATCCATGTTAAGTATGGAAAAAGAATTAATTGCATCAATTCCAGACTTCAACAATCGTGTTATTGATGTGTTTGCTAATTCAAAGCATAGACGAATGGATTTCCTGTATAAGTAAATGTAAGTTTTTTTATTTATTGTGTTATTAAATGCTACAAGTATCTAAATGTTTCTTCTGAAAGCGTGTGACCTTGAAAATATTTTTTAAAACTCTCCTGCGGCGCATTTTCAACATCATGAGCAGCACTTCATGTTCTGATATTACATGTTCTTAATTTTATGAACCCCCTTCGTATTTGAACACGAGCCGCCACTGGTTTGGAGATGATGTGTCTTGACAGATGCGATTTCCATATACTAGTGTAATCACACAATGCACATTTAAAAGGTCTCTCTTCAATATTTCTGTGTTTGGAGATGATGTGTCTTGATAGACTTCCTTTGGCTCCACTAGCGTAATCACACAACTTTATTACACTTAAAAGATGTCTCTTCCACACTTCTGTGTTCGGAGATAATGTGTCTTGACATACTTTCTTTGGCTACACTAGTGTAATCACACAAATTACACTTAAAAGGTCTTTCTTCCATACTTCTGTGTTTGGAGATGATGTGTGTTGACAGATGCAATTTCCGTACACAAGTGTAATCACAGAACTCACATTTAAAAGGTCTCTCTTCCACACTTCTGTGTTTGGCGATGATGTGTTGTGACAGATGACATTTCCATACAGTAGTGTAATTACACAAGGCACATTTAAAAGGTCTCTCTGCCATACTTCTGTGTTTGGTGATGATGTGTCTTGACAGACTTCCTTTGACTCCACTAGCGTAATCACACAATGCACAATTAAAAGGTCTCTCTTCAATATTTCTATGTTTGGAGATAATGTGTTGTGACAGACGTCCTTTGGCTCCACTAGCGTAATCACACAACTTACACTTAAAAGGTCTTTCTTCCATACTTCTGTGTTTGGAGATGATGTGTGTTGACAGATGCGATTCCCGTACACAAGTGTAATCACAGAACTCACATTTAAAAGGTCTCTCTGCCACACTTCTGTGTTTGGCGATGATGTGTTGTGACAGATAACATTTCCTTACAGTAGTGTAATTACACAACTCACATTTAAAAGGTCTCTCATCAATACTTCTGTGTTTGGAGATGATGTGTTGTGACAGATTTCCTTTCCGTACACAAGTGTAATCACACAACTCACATTTATAAGGCCTATCTTTAATACTTCCATGTTTGGCGATAATATGCATTAACCGATGTCGTTTATCTACACTAGTGTAATCACACGACTCACATTTATAAGGCATGTCTTTGATACTTCTGTGTTTGAAAATGACGTGTTGTGACAGATGTGCTTTCCGTACACAAGTGTAATCACACAACTCGCATTTAAAACGTCTATCTTTAATACTTCCGTGTTGGGAGATAGTATGTGTTGCCAGATGCCCCTGATTTACAGTGGTGTAATTACACGACTCACATTTAAAAGGTCTGTCTTCAATACTTCCGTGTTTGGAGGTGATGTGTTTTGCCACAACCCACTTCCACACACTAGTGTAATTACACAACTGGCATTTAAAAGGTCTTTCATTAATATGTCTGTGTCTGGAGATGATGTGTTTCGACAGACTGGTTTTGTGTACAGCAGTGTAACCACATAACTCACAGTGAAAAGGTCTCTCCTCAACCGTTCCGTGTTTAGAGATGGTGTGTCTTGTCAGAACCGAGCTCCATACAGTGGTGTAATCACACAACTCACATTTAAAAGGCCTTTCTTCAATACTTCTGTGTCTGGAGATGATGTGTTGTGACAGATGCGATTTCCGTACACTAGTGTAATCACACAACTTACATTTAAAAGGTCTCTCTTCAATACTTCTGTGTTTGGAGATGATGTGCTGTGTCAGATACCCTTTCCGTACACAAGTGTAATTACACAAATCACATTTAAAGCGTCTCTCTTCAATACTTTTGTGTTTGAAAACAGCATTTCTTGAGATGTCTACTGTATCCTGTAAATCACTTAAATAATCACACTTACTGTCCAACTGTTTGCAAACATCAATACTTAAATTCGTTTTGCCATCATCTTTAATTCCAGAATTATCACTATCACTACAATATTCCTTTTTAAAATCCACGAGTGCAGTCAAATCACATTCTGCTGTTTCTATTTTGATATCTTCATCTGTTTTTATTTCTTCCTCCTTGCACTCGAACTTTAATTTCAAATCGTTACTGGCACTGACATCCATGTTTATCGTCTCGTCAGTACAAAGTTTTACCTATCGCCAAAGATTTTCTTTTTAGTCCTAGAATTAGAATGGACTACACACGTATGTAAGTCTGTAGCACACAGGATAAAGAGTCTGTAATCTTATTATATTATACTAATATTTAAGATTTATGATACGACATACGACTATACGACATCAAACGCACAACGCCGGTTCATTGTTCATTGTCTAGACGAGCAGTGTTGTCAGGTGGTACATATCTTTGACTATAGATCAGAAAATAGACTCAGCACACAGCCGAATTGTTTGAAGCCAGCATTCAAAGGACTCTATGTTTACATCGGTCCTGCTCTGATTGGGTGGTGGCTCAAGCGTTGCCGCTAAGTGATAATTCATCCTTAAATCGCCGAATATGATGACAAGTTGAGAATGATACATTTATTACTTTTCTGTTACTTAAGACATTACACTTACATTAGGGCTTATTTATGAATGTAAATATTTACTAACGTTATATTACTTGGTTTCTCCCTTCTTTATGTAAATATAACCAGAAAATTCAATTTAAAATCTTTATCTTGCTGCATGTGAAGTATCTAGATTTGTATTAATCGACAGTTGTGGCTTGTATTTGTCTGTGAATAGTATGCAAGTATACTGAGAATTTATTTTTGTGTTACCTTGATTTGCAATAAAGGTTGTGAGTTTTGTTGTTGCAAAATGATGAAAAATTATATTGCTTGTAGAAGATTACCTGGGGATGTGGCAACGATGTCTCTGCATGCGTAAGGACATTGCTGTTTGCGATTTTCAGTGGCGGCACGTCAGTTTGGCACTATTTTTAGGTTTCGATCTACTAAAGAAAGCAGATAAACATGGTGCGCTGCCTTAAATATAAAATCGGAGACGCTGCCGAAATATTCTTATTTATGTTCACAGCATTTTAATAAAGACTTATTATTTACCCAAGTGGAAGAAGGGTATTAAAAACGCAGCGTCTCCACCAGTTTTAAGTTCTCCAGTGCCATTTCTGGCATAAATAAGCTCTTGCTCATGCGAAAAGAAGGTGAAGAATACTTCTTAGCTTCCTATTTTGTAAACCTTTATTATTGTTAAAATTAATAAATTACCCGATAAAAATTGCAGTCATACTTTTGAAGAAAATAGAGATAAATCATCGTTATCATCAACTCTCACTGCCTTAGAACTATCATGTTCAACAAGTGCGGCACTTGGCAGTCCTCCTGAATTAACACCAAAAGCTACTCCAGGTCAAAAGTAAATTAATATGCCTGGACTTAGAATTGAGGGAAAAATACTAGAAACCATTTTTTAAAAATTATACTGCGTTCACTGAAAACTTATCAAATATCGTGCATTTTTTAGGAAAAAACTTCGTTATTTTGTGAATATTTCCAGTGTATTAGGAACTCCAAAAACATCTTTAATAAATGGTCTATTGCTAAACGAGTAATAAAAACGCAAAAGAGGAAAATAAATATATTGCGCCAACAGAAAAGACGTCTTAAGAGTTTGTCACTAAAAATCACTGATTGGGCATTTTAAAAGTCGTATTGCTTTTACGGAAAATACAGAAACATCCCTGAACGTCTCACTTTTGAGTGTTATTGAATTTATATCATTGCTTGTAATATTTTAGGCCTCTTTACCCACACAAATAGATCTGGTTAAACAGCTTTTAAAATGTCCACATCGGAACTATTCACCAGCCGTAAGGTCGTTTGCTATTACCCTAAATTTTTATTCAAACAAAGCTTATAATTATGTTCGAGTTTTGGATTCAACAAGACGAGAAGCAGCTAAAAAAGGTCGCAAAATACTTTGTTAAATACCTAGTCATCGACGAGATGTTCATAAGACGTCAAGTTGAGTGCACAGGAAAAAAGTTTTGTGGTAACGCAGATATTGGCGTGGATATGAATAATTCAAACAAGCTTCCAGTGGCTAAAGAAGTTTTACTTTTCTTATTAGTTGCCTTAAATGGCCACTGGAAAGTTCCACTGGGTTATTTCTTCCTAGCTGGGATTTCTCGTGAAGAAAAAGCAAGCCTATTATTTAATCGGGCTTTAAGTTTTATACATCAAGCAAAAATAGTCGTTACTTCCGTAAGTTTTGATGGAGCAGCTGCAAATATAAGCATGATCAAATGTTTGGGAGTTGCGGTGCTATCGGGGCGGCAAGGCCGCGGACGAGCCCTGAGGGAACAAAAAAAAAATGTTTGGGAGCAAATTTAGATACATTTATTCAAGAAGGTTTAAAGGCTTATTTGCCGCATCCCGTAACCAATGAAAATGTATATATTTTCCTAGATGCTTCCCACATGATAATAAATTATCCGGCAAGTTGTAGATCTATAAAACATGGCAGCAGACAAATCAGGTGGTCATTTCTAGAAAAACTGGTAGAGCTGCAAGGTTTTTTCTTAAATTTTTGTTGAAAACACTTTTTACTGAATTTGCATAGAAAAAAATGGCTTGTGACGAGATCACAACATTGAGACTTTCGAACATTTTATTCGAGAAATCATTTCTATAAAAATTCACTACCATAACGCACTTGCTGCGTCCAGACTTTTTAGTTATTAGTATACCTAAATAATGTATACGTAGTTAAACATCTTTTAAATTTTATTTCATTATTTTAATCGTATTTATGAAAATTTCAATCCTAATTCTCGAGACGCCTATGGTGTCGAGGACCATGTAAACAAACATTTTATTCAATGTTGGTTTCAAACATTACAACGCATCGCATTGGGGATGCCTGGTCTATCCGTATGTAGATAGTCAAAGGTACATATTATATTTAGGTAAAAGCAAATACCCGATAACGACAATACAGGACACTCCGGCTGATTTCGTGTTTCAAGAATATCAGCGCCCCTAGCGGATAGTACTAATAGACAAATCATTCAAATAATCACCTCTGTTATTTAAAACAGCAGAAAAACGAAAGAATGAGACTTTATCTCGTTCAGCGCGCATTGAAAATTTAACGACACTACAGAAACAAGGCATTTACAATAAATTATGTTAAGATTAACGTGATTTGATAGTAAATAATCTTAATGTTTTGATATGCAAATACGTAGTCAAATGGAATTGTATGCCACCCAGAAATTGTGACCGACCTGTCAATGACGTCATTCTAAAATGATCAATAATTATATCATTATTAGTATAGAAGAATGTAGATGTGGTATAGTAATAACAAATACTATATAATGACAATACAGGACACTCAGGCTGATTTCGTGTTTCAAGAATATCAGCGCCCCTAGCGGATAGTACTGATGTTATGTCGTTCGAGAACGTGTAACACTAGCAATTGCTGGTGTTTAATTGTGTATAATTAAGTTTGAGCTGTGTTTTTTTACAATGAATGTTAGTGGTTGGGTGTGTGCAATCTGTAATTATTCGAATTATGCTAAATCCATTAAAGACATTTCATAGATTTCCAAAGGATGGCTAAACATCAATATGATTTTTTGTGTGTTTTTTTGTTACCAGCGAATTTTTTTTTACAAATTTGCCTAATAATTAATATTAAACAATAACTATAACATGGATTGACGATAATTTTATATTATAGATGCAAGAAAACGGTACTGTTATCAAAAACAGTTGATTTGGATGTAGTATTGAAGACATACGGTGCATTATATATATATATATATATATATATATATATATATATATATATATATATATATATATTAATTTGTTGTTAAGTATATTAATAAATTGTTAAATTTGATATTAATTAAATTGATTTCTACTTACTTATATAATTTTCTTTGTATTCTTTTGTTGGGTGCTAATTATATTGATAACCTTTTGATTGTTTTTAAATTTGCCCAGCTATTGACTCAATACTTCTAGGGTATGTAGTGAATTCATTTTCTTTTATATGATTTAACCAAAGAGGTTTTACAACCTCTTTGGATTTAACCAAACATATGTATCTATATAATTTTTTTATAAACTTCCTCAAATAACAACACTGCTTTTGATTCTACTTTTAGCGATTTTTTTTTAAAATTCGCTTATGGGGAGATCTGTGTTTATATATATATATATATATATATATATATATATATATATATATATATATATATATATATATATATATATATATATATATATATATATATATATATATATATATCCGACCGATAACTCAAAAAATAATGGACCGATCTTGATAACATTTGCAGAGTACCTTCCTTTTGCAAGTGGCTTGGATAAGTTCGTTATCCAGGAAAATCGGACCAGGTTTTCCCGGAAAATTTTGTGTTTTCTTTATAAAAAAAATCATATCTCTGGAAATAACAAAGTAAAGGCAACCAAATTTGGTACGCGTGTTTGTATTATAAAGAGTGAACTCCGTACCAAAATTTAGGTCCATAGCTTTAAAGACAAAGAAGTTATGGGCAGTTAAAGCAATAAATGTTGGAGTTTTCCTCAAAACGTCAAACTCGCAATATTAAACGTCAAAATTGGCAATGTTTAGGCAAAGAATGTAAAACAAATACCATTTGTGAAAAGAAAATGTTGCAAGAAGACTGTTCTGCAAACCCTTAAGTTTCAGATTCAACCGTCATTGCCCTTCATTTTACTAAAATGTTTACAGAAAATCCATTTCAAATAGACCCTTTCTCTGGTACTTTGGCTGTCAGTTTAGTTAAGTTTGGTAGCTGTTTGGATATTTATTTGTAGGTTTAGTGAAATTTATGGTTTAACGGCCTATAATTTTTTTTAGGTAATTATCGTGGAACAAATTTGTTAATGCATTTTTTATCGAAATATGATGCGTTTATCTTTAAAAAAATCTGGACGCAGTAAATGCGTTTTGGTTGCGAATTTTCGGTAAATTTGCAGTTAAGCTCCCGAACGCTTTTCAAAACACTGTTTTCAGAAACCTGCCTAGACCCCCCCCTCTCTGGATCCACAAACCCCAAGAAAAATTTCTTGTTTACACTCCCCAAGGAAGTTACGGGACCAGGAGTGAGTAGGGGTGCATAATTTTTTTAGAACAAATTCGTTAATGTAATTTAGCATTTTTTATCGAAATATGATGCGTTTATAAGAGAAAAAATCTGGACGCAGTAAGTGCGTTTTGGTAGCGAATTTTCGGTAAATTTGCAGTTTAGCTCCCGAACGCTTTTCAAAACACTGTTTTCAGAAACCTGTCTAGTGCCCCCCCTGGATCCACAAACCCCAAGAAAAATTTCTTGTTCACACTCCCCAAGGAAGTTACGGGACTAGGAGTGAGTAGGGGTGTATAATTTTTTTTAACTAATTTTCGTAGAACAAATTCGTGAATGCATTTTTCCATTTTTTGTCGAAATATGATGCGTTTGCAAGAAAAAAATCTGGACGCAGTAAGTGCGTTTTGGTAGCGAATTTTCGATAAATTTGCAGTTTAGCTTCCGAACGCTTTTCAAAACACTGTTTTCAGAAACCTGCCTAGGTCCCCACCCCTCTGGATCCACAAACCCCAAGAAAAATTTCTTGTTCACACTTCCCAAGGAAGTTACGGGACCAGGAGTGAGTAGGGGTGTATAATTTTTTTTAACTAATTTTCGTAGAACAAATTCGTTAATGCATTTTTGCAATTTTTATCGAAATATGATGCGTTTGTAAGAAAAAAATCTGGACGCAGTAAGTGCGTTTTGGTAGCAAATTTTCGGTAAATTTGCAGTTTAGCTCCCGAACGTTTTTCAAAAAACTGTTCAGAAACCTGCAGGTGAGGTCCTAGTAATGTCTCTGAAAACAATTTGTTGAAAAGCGTTCGGGTGCTAATCTGCAAATTTACCAAAGCTTCATTAAATCCTTCAAATTTCAATAACTCAATTTGCTATTAACGTAAGCTTTGTTGGATAGAAAACCAACATTTAAGTTTATTTTCGGAAAATTTTTGTATATTTTCAAACCATAAGTAATTTTGATAAAATATAGTACATTGTTTCTACCACATAGGCTATACCGGTAATCAGATTGATGCTTACTCACATTTGCTATTAAAAACATTTTTATGGAAAATCACTTCCATAACACATTTGCTGCATCTAGACTTTTGAAAAATGTTTATATATTTTCAAACAATAAATTTGTTTCAATGAAATATGATACATTGTTTCTACTATATAGGCAACCAAGTTTGATGCCTGCTTAAATCAAAGAAAGACATTTGCTATTAAAAATATTTTAAAGAAAATTCGCTACCATAACGCACTTGCTGCGTCCCGAGATTTTGTTGATTTAATTCTTAAACAGTTTGTATGTATAAAAGTTTAACAAAACACGTGACAAATTATAACACCCCTACTTATTAATTAAATTATAAAAGTTGCTAGAGTTCTTTTATTTATATTTTAAAATTCTTTTTTTATCAAAGGAAAATTTGTTTGCGCTTTTCGAAATTGCTCAATTTAAAAATATGAATGAATTTCTTATTTATATTATTATCTAAATTAAAGATTAATGTACATTTATTTGGTACCAATTATCATTCACAGTCTGTGTTTGAATATTATTATTTCAATTTATTCTTTCAAATATTTGAAATGCAATGACATTTCAGGCCTGTGTAGGTAATGTAGAATTCGATACCTTAAAACTTCTTGATAATTTCCCTGACAACCGCTGATTGTCGTCTCGTAACTAGGCAGTCATCTTGCAACGCTTCGGATTTGAGTATTTTGCGTCCTCTGCGACAACAATTATTTAGATATCTATATTCTTCTTGTAGCACTGATTTTTAAACTACCTTTCTACTTAAAAGGTACACTAATTATTACTCTGAACTTTCCACACATTTAAAACGCTACTTTGCCAATGAAAATACTTATTTTCATTTAATTTCTTTGCTGAACTGTTCTAACATCCTCTTCCTAGGACAATCCAAATTGAAGAGAGCGATTCAATTATTTTTACTGTCATTTAAAAATATCTAATCCAAAGCAAACTATACATTTCACTGTCTGTCATATTTCTGAGCATAGACATGTTGGTTTTTTAGTGAATTTTCGTAGAAAAAATTCACTAATGGGGAGATCCCGACTTTTGAAAAAAATTTTGCAAATGAGCGCGAACTAGGACCCATATTCGGGGTCAATTTCAATTTTTATATGTTATATATATATATATATATATATATATATATATATATATATATATATATATATATATATATATATATATATATATATATATATATATAGTATCAGTAAGGGAGGAGGGGTAGCGATTTATTTTAAGAATAAGCTGTCCATTAAAAAAATTAATGTAGAACAATTTTGCATTGAGAAAGAATTTGAAGTCTGTGGTATATGTTTTATTATAACGACGTTAAAACTTGTATTTTAAACTGTTATCGCTCACCTTCAAGTAATGTTAGTGTTTTTATTAACCAGCTCTTTGATATGCTGAACTATTTAGTCAGGCCCGGTGTACGTTTTGTTCTTACTGGTGATTTCAACTTAGATTGCTATGGAATTGTAAGTAAAGGGTTTGATATGTTGTCTAATATGCTAAGATGTTTTAATATGACTCATGTAGTTGGGTGGCCTACCAGAGTAACGGATAATACTCTTAGTACCATCGACAATGCTTTTCTTAATTTTTCTAACAAGGGTGCCTGCCTTGCGACTGGCAATAATATTTCTGACCACATGACAGTGTTGCTGGAGCTTGACACAGCTTCAGTTGAATCGAATCATAGTGCTGTTTCTTTGACGCGAGTTTTTGATGAGGAATCTATTTTCGACTTTTAGAGTGCCCTTATTGGTGAAAATTGGGTAAATGTTTTTGCTGCCGGCAACATTGATGAGGGGTATAAGAATTTTCATGAGTTGTTTCTTTATTACTTTCATTTATATTTTCCACTCCGTAAGATATATAGGAAACAATCAAAGGGCCGTGAGTGGGTTACTTCTGAGGTCAGAGCTTCTAGTTCAAGACTTAAAGACTTATTTTTATTGAGAAGTGTTTCTCCTCAGGCGGATAATTCTTACAGGGCTGCAAGGGCTGCTCATAGAAAACTTGTAAGATGTACTAAAAGGAATTTCTGCCAACATAGGATTCTGGCTTTTGATAATCCGACTAAAGCCGCATGGCATCTGATTTCGGAACTAAATGGCAAGCAGGTCAATGAACATAACAATATTGTAATACGACACGAAGACAGGCTAGTTACCGATCCACGGAAAATCGCTAACTTATTCAATTCGTTCGCTGTAGAAGCACCTAAAAATATTATTAAAAACATTCCTAAGGACTTACCTCCTTTAAACGTTTCGACAAAACCCAATAACAAAACAATGTATTTACTGCCTTTTAGTGAAGACGAGTTGTATATTTTGTTAATAAAAAAAAATAAAAAACAAGTCTTCGTACGGTAGAGACGAAATTCCACCTTTTTTAGTTAAGAAAGTTTTAAGACATATTATAAAGCCTCTTACCTGCTTGGTAAATCTTTCATTTGAGTCGGGTATCTTTCCTAGTGACCTAAAGGTTGGTAAGGGCTTTCCTTTAATAAAAAAGAATGATCCAACTAATTTGAACAACTATCGGCTGATTACATTACCTATGACTTTTTCAAAGGTATTTGAATATAGCTATCTAAATCGCTTGGAAGAATTTTTGCAGTCGTGTGGTATATTGTCTGCCTGTCAGCATGGCTTTAGAGAGGGCCACTCCACTACAACGGCTCTCATTGACTTCTATCAGGGTTTAGTCACTTGTTTGGAGGCTGGTGAGTGCCCTGTTGGGATTTTTTGTGATCTTAGCAGGGCCTTCGATTGTGTTAACCATAGGATACTGTGTGACAGGCTTTATTGTTATGGTTTGAGAGGTAATGCGCTTGGCTGGATTGACTCTTACCTGACGAACAGAGAACAGTATACTGAGATAAAGTTCAAGACATCAGAACGAATAAGTAGGGTATGTTCTGAGCGTGTTGTTGTTCCTACTGGTGTGCCTCAGGGCTCAGTACTGGGCCCTATTCTTTTTACCCTTTACGTCAATGAGCTTGACAAAGTATCTCCTGATGCGCATTTTACTCTGTATGCGGATGATACGTCTCTAATCGTTTCTGAAAAGACAGATGATGCTTTGAATAATAAATGTCATCACGTTTTTAATAACTTAAGGAGTTGGTTCTCTCGGTGTCTAATATATTTTAATTCTTCGAAGACAGAGATGGTGAGATTTCATCCGCGTCAGAGGGAAGTTGATATACTTAGTGTGGGTGTTGACAATACTTATCTAACGTGTGTCAATAACTACAAGTTCCTTGGAGTACACGTTGATGAACATCTCAACTGGAAGTTGCACTGTACGACATTGGTTTCAAGGCTGGCATCTCTTAATTTTTTATTTATAAATATAAGAAATATTTTGACTGAAAAGCAACTAATATCTTTATACTACAGTCATATTGATTCTAGACTGAGGTACGGTATATGTCTTTGGGGTAATTCTACCTTGCTGCATGATGTCTTTATCGCTCAAAAAAGAATAATACGCTCTATTTTCAACATAGGACAGATGACGTCATGCCGGGCCTACTTTTCTAGTCATAAAATTTTAACTGTGACATGTTTATATATTTTAGAGTTGTGTATATATGTTTTTAAAAATGGTGATAAATTTAAACTAAACAGTGATGTTCATACCTTCAGTACCAGACAGGCTTGTAACTTTTATGTTCCGTATGCTAGAACTAAGATGATAAATGACTCTCCAAACTGTATTGGATTGAAAATATTTAATCATCTTCCTAATGATTTAAAAAATATCCATAATATTAAGGTGTTTAAAAACCAAGTTTCTTATTTTTTATCAGACCACTGTTTTTATACTTTAAATGAATATTTTAATTTTGTGAAGAATTAATTATTGTAAAAGGCTGACAAATCCAATGTAGCTTGTATGCTGTCAAAATGGATAATAAAGGTATTATTATTATTATTATTATTATTATATATATATATATATATATATATATATATATATATATATATATATATATATATATATATATATATATATATATATATATATATATATATATATATCACACTGATAACTCAAAAAATAATGGGCCGATTTTGATAAAATTTGGCATGTTCCTTTCTTTTGTAAATGGCTTGGATAAGTTCGTTAGTCAGGAAAATCGGACGAGGTTTTCCGGAAAAATTTTGAGTTTTCATTCGAAAAAAATTCTTATCTCAAAAAGTAATAAGCCGATTTTAATAAAATTTGGCATGTACCTTCCTTTTGTAAATCGCTTTGACAAGTTTGGTAGTCAGGAAAATCGGACGAGGTTTTCTGGAAAAATTTTGAGTTTTCATTCGAAAAAAATTTGTATCTCAAAGAATAATGGGCCGATTTTGATAAAATTTGGCACATACCTTTCTTTTGTAAATGCCTTTGATAAGTTCGTTAATCAAAAAAATCGGACGAGGCTTTCCGGAAAAATTTTGAGTTATTTGAAAAAAAATTTTATCTTAAAAAATAAAAAATCTATGATAACCAAATTTGGTAGGTAGGTTTAGGATATAAAAAGTAAACTTGACACCAAAATTTAGATTTCTATGTTACAAGAAAAAAAGTTGTAATAAAATATTTTGTGCCAGATCATTTCTATGAAAATTCACTACCATAACGCACTTGCTGCGTCCCGAGTTTTTTCCTATGTACACGCGAAAACTTTAAACTAAATTCGCGTTCAATAACAATGTCAAATTCACTGAACCTTATTTTCACAAACATCAATAACAACAAAAAAACATTTTAATCATGCTTAATATTATATCTACCTAATTTTCAAACTTTAAATAGGGGCGTTTGGATATTATAACATTTAAACAGGTTAGGATTAACTTTGATATTTCTAAAAATTATGCATATAACCAACAAAAATACTTTTAAACTAACTTTTGTAACAAATTATTATTAACTATTGTTTATAATCAATTTCACCACTTTGTTTATTTAACAGTTTGTCTTGATTTCACGCTACATTTCACTAAATTTTAAATGTCTCATTGTAGCTTCAAAGTCTTTTACATTTGATTAAACTGGAATGTTTATCTGTTCTCATTACATTTTATCTGTCTTTATGGTTAAGCTAGGGGTTAAGGAGTCGCGGGCCAAAGGACTCCAGGGGGCAAGCTGAGGAAGTGGAAATAACAACATAAACTCCCGATGAAGCTTTCCCCAAGACCGTCATGCGCGGTAAAAATCCGCATCCTGCACGAGGTGACCCTGCTAATAACTAAACATGACGGATCTAGACAAGGAGGTCGAACTAAACTCCCCCAATCTACGGTGTCACGTGACCCGTGCCTATGGATGGATGGCACCAGGGCGATGGTGTCGTGAACGGAACCTCTGGAGTACCAGGCAACCCTCCAGAGTAACCCGCCTTGCACCACACAGGGGGTTCTGATGGTGTGGACAGTATTTCCCCCATTCTCGTGGGAACAACATGAAGATTATAAATACATATAAAACCAAAACCAATGAGGCTCGAGGAGTGGCTCCGGCTACAGACTTGAGCCTTGAGTCTATCCCGGAAACGGAGACGAGCCAGGGTGCGGCAGCGGACTCTGGAGGTCCCACGACCGGCGTAGATACGGGGGATCAGGGGGTAGCTTCGGCCAGAGACCTGTCCCCGACACCCAAGCTGGAGGCTGGGTCCCACCGGAGGGCGGCGAGCTCCGCGGACTCCGGGGGCCCCTCCACCAGTGAGGACTCTACTGTTAGAGTAGAGGGACTGCCCCGGCAGTCCAAGCGTCTTTCCGGGGCGCAAAGAAAGAAGCTCCGGAGGGCGCAAAAAATGGCGGCCGGGACCTGGACGGTCGAGAAACCTGTAAAGGCGCAAGAGGGGAGTGCGGGTCAGAAGAGGACGCGCTCGAACTCTAGCACGCCCACTACAGACAGACGTTCCAAAAGGGCCAGGGTGCCTGTAAAGGCGCAAGAGGAGAGTGCGAGTCGGAAGACGCCGCGCTCTGGCTCTAGCACGCCTACTACAGACAGACCTCCCAAAGGAACTAAGGCCGGAACACCGGCGCAGACTGGCTCTTACAGGGAGGCTGCGGAGGGCCTCGGGATGGCGGTGATTGACAGACGCCATCCTGAGGTCACGCTAGACCAGGGGAAGGCGGACCTGATCCAGGCTGCGGTGGTAGCTGCAGTGGACTCTCTTCAGGAAGGGGAGAGCCCGCCTCAGTTCCACCGGACGCGCCTGACGGGGGGCATCCTCTGGATAACCTGTGCCGGCCCGCAGTCGCGGGACTGGTTGCGGAAAACGATCGGGGGCCTCGGTCAGATTTGGGAGGGGGCGGACTTGACAGCCGTCGAGCCCAAGGAACTCCCAAAGAGACGCAAGGTCCTCGTACGGATCCCTGACACCGTCCCGCAGGAGACGGTGATCAGCAGACTTAAGATCCAGAACCCTGAACTGGGGACGCAACACTGGTCGGTTCTAAGCAGGAAGGCAGAGGAGAAAGGACAGACGCTCGCCTTCTCGATCGACCCGACATCTTACAGAGCCCTTGAAGGAACCTCCTTCAAGGCATTCTGGGGCATGGGAAGGGTTAGCTTCCGCCCACTGGGGAAGCAATTAAGGGTTAATGGGACTTAGGTTCCTTCAGGTCAACCTCCAACACAGTAGGGCAGCCACGGCCGGACTACTAATGGCTCTGAGGAACACGGATGTGGCCCTCATCCAGGAACCGTACTCCTACAAAGGAGAGATCAAGGGACTCGGCGGAGCTAATGGAAAGCTCATCTACAGCAGGTCCAGCGAGAATCCGAGGGCCTGCATTTTTGTCAGGGAAGGGATAGAGTTTCTCCCTCTAATGAATTTCTGTTCCAGGGACCTGGCAACGATCAAAATCCGATGTGGAGGAGCGGATGGGCTGAGGGACATTACTGTCGCGTCAGCCTATCTGCCAGGGGACAGCACGGACCCTCCCCCACCCAACGAATTGGAGCAGCTGATGGTGGGTAGCAGAGCAGGTGGATGGCAGACCATCATCGGCATGGATGCGAATGCGCACCATGAGTTGTGGGGTAGCTCGGACACAAACTCTAGGGGTGAGGCACTTTTACAATTCTTTATGAAATTTAATTTAGACATATTGAATAGAGGTAATAAACCGACATTCGTCACAACACGGCGTGAGGAAGTTTTAGACCTAACAGTTTCCACCCAGTTTCTGGGTGACTTTGTTAAAAGCTGGGCTGTGTCTGGGGAAGTGAGTAGCTCAGACCACAGATACATCCGGTTTGAAATCGCCAAAGTCGAAAGAGAAACGGTATGGTACCGGGACCCCCGCAAGGCGGACTGGGAAGCCTACAGGGCAGACCTAGCTGTGGAACTGCGGGGGGTTGAGAGGGCCATAAGGGATTCAATAGACCTCGAGATTGCAGCAGTCCAATTGCGAGACGCAATTACCTCGGCCTATAACGCCAACTGCCCCCTGAAAATGAGGGTGTCCACCAGGAACGTCCCATGGTGGAACGAGGACCTCAGGCAAAGGAGGACGCAGGTTCGTAAGCTGTTTAACGCGGCCAAAAGGTCGGGAGCATGGGATGAATATAGACAGGCCCTATCGACCTATAACAAAAGACTGAGGGACGCCAAAAAGGAGTCGTGGAGGAGGCACTGCGAAGAAGTGGAAAACACGTCCGAGAGTGCTCGACTACACAAGATCCTGTCTAAGGGCCCTCAGACTAACATAGGCTCCCTTAGAACACCCACGGGAGGCTTTACAAGCTCGGGGGAGGAAACTATGGAAATTTTACTCCAGACGCACTTCCCCGGCTGTAACATAATAAACCAATCACCTCCGGACTGGGAACACTCAGAAATAGAGGCGCCTTATAGGCGGGCATCTAGAGTAGACTGGACAGTCGCTAAAGAGGTGGTTACCTGGAGCAAAATCAGATGGGCCATTAACAGCTTTAAGCCATACAAATCGCCGGGATTTGATGGAATAATGCCCATCATGCTCCAACAGGGGATAGATATACTGGCGCCGGTGCTTACCCTCATTATGAGGGCCAGCCTGGCTCTGGGGTACATTCCGAGGGCATGGAGACTGGCCAGGGTTGTATTTATTCCTAAACCTGGGCGTCCAACAGACCAGGCAAAGTCCCTGAGGCCAATAAGTCTCATGTCCTTCTTGCTGAAAACAGTGGAAAAACTGCTCGACCGGCACATTAGGGGCGGTGTACTGGAAGCATATCCTCTACACTGCGGACAATATGCATACAGAGCAGGATTCTCAACAGAAACAGCACTGCACCAACTGGTGCTGAAACTGGAGAATACGCTGGAGAACAAGGAGGTGGCGCTGGGGGCCTTCCTAGACATAGAGGGGGCCTTTAGCAACACCTCGTTCGGATCGGTTCTGGCAGCTGCCCGGGAGCGTGGAATAGAGGAGACCTGCTGCAGGTGGATCGGTTCCATGCTCAGGGACAGGGCGGTGTTCACCTCACTCGCGGGAGGGACTCTGCTGGCGGGGGTCGCGGCGGGGTGTCCGCAGGGGAGCGTTCTGTCTCCCTTGCTCTGGTGTCTAGTCGTGGACGGCCTGCTGGGGAGGCTCTCGGGAGGGGGGTATGAGGTACAGGGCTATGCGGACGACATTGTCATCATAGTCCGAGGAAAGGTCACACAGGCAGTGTGGGAGCGTATGCAGACTGCACTGAAAGTGGTGGAAGGGTGGACGGTTGATCAAGGGCTCGGGGTGAGCCCCGAGAAAGCAACCGTCGTGCCGTTTACGAGGAGGAGGAAGTGTGAAAGCCACAGAACTCTCACTCTATACGGTAGGAGCGTTCCAATGGCCAGGGAGGTAAAATATCTTGGGGTCGTATTGGACTCTAAGCTAACCTGGAATGGTCACATTGGAAAAATACTGCGTAAGGCAGTCATGACCTTAGCCGTCACTAGGCGGCTATATGGAAAAACGTGGGGACTAAGACCTAGTATGGCCCACTGGCTGTACACAAGGGTGGTCAGACCATCGTTAACATATGCGGCACTGGTCTGGTGGCCTAAGGTGACACAATCCAGTGCCAAACAAAAACTAGGCAAGATACAAAGGATGGCTTGCCTAGGCATCACAGGGGCCATGTCTTCAACCCCAACAGCCGCCATGGAGGTGTTGCTGGATCTACCCCCCCTACACTTCGTTATTATGGGAGAGGCCAGGCTAGGACTATACAGACTAGCCTGCAATGGTAGACTGAAGATCAACCCAGGCTTCAGGGGCCACTGCAAAATTCAGGAGATCGTGAAGGAACCCATGCTTGAAATGAGGTCAGACTTCGCGAGCCCGCGAATGTGCAGGGAAAACAACTTCACAGTGGAAATCCCTGATCGCGGGGCATGGCGGGAGGAGACAC
Organism: Tillus elongatus; assembly: GCA_964006375.1. NCBI lineage: Eukaryota > Metazoa > Arthropoda > Insecta > Coleoptera > Cleridae > Tillus > Tillus elongatus. The sequence continues at coordinate 3,466,387 of OZ023268.1, forward strand.
CGGGCATACCACGGGACGCGCTCGTCTGGTTCACGGACGGATCTGGCGGGAAGCGTGGGACGGGGGCAGGTGTTTACTCGGAAGGACCGAGGGTAAGTCACAGTATTTCCCTCGGAGCCCATGCAACGGTGTTTCAGGCCGAGATGTACGCCATCCTGCACTGTGTGCGTGAGAACAAGAGGAGGGGCTACACCAACAAGCGGATCCTCATAGCCACAGACAGCCAGGCAGCCCTTAAGGCACTAAGTAGCCCACGGGTAAATTCCTGGCTGGTGAGTGAGTGCCGAGACGAGACGAGCGACCTGGCTGGGCAGAATGAGGTGACCCTCATCTGGGTGCCGGGTCACTCGGGGGTCAAAGGCAATGAAGAAGCTGACAGTCTCGCAAAGAGGGGGTCAGCAGAACCATTTATGGGACCAGAACCGGCTCTGGGCGTGTCAAAGAGCACTGCCAGGGGAGCCATTAAGTCCTGGGTCAGAAACCAACACAAGGTGTACTGGGCGGACTGTCCAGGGCTCAGACATGGGAAGTCAATAATTGACGGACCCAGTTCAAAGAGAGCTGTGGAGCTGCTAAACCTTAGCAGAGGACAGCTCAGAAACACAACAGGTCTCTTGACGGGACACATGGCCGTCAAGAAACACCTACATAAAATGGGGCGGTTCGAAGGGGACCTCGCATGCAGACTCTGCGGCGAGGGGGAGGAATCAGCCCAGCACATCTTGTGCGAGTGTATAGCTCTGGACCGGAAAAGACAACTGATCTACGGTCACTCTAGACCGGAGACAGAGCAATATAAAACTGCACCCTACCAATCGCTGTGCAGACTAGTTCAAGGCACAGTGATTTTGGAATGGGTGGAGTAAGACTAGGGGTATGCACAATCAACCAAGGGTTGCGGTGCTATCGGGGCGGCAAGGCCGCGGACGAGCCCTGAGGGAACAAAAAAAAAAAATGGTTAAGCTAAGAATCATTTGCTCTGTTTCTTATTTGAGGATTATGTTTTTGAATTCATATCTTATTTCTTTTAGAATTTTGTAATTTTAGATTAACATGCTATTTATAATGCAGATCCTTATTCGGACATGCCTGTTTGACAAATGATGCAAAGCTGTACTACAGTTTGGCTTCCTTGGATATATGAAAACACCTGCACCTTAAGTATTTTGTAAGTAGCTGATATATATTTAGTTTGATATTTCCAAATATCAATACAATATATATATATTATAGTAGCTAAGTGTTTAATTTAAATTTTCTGTATTAACACGGACGATTTCGGAACTACTCGTGTGTGCATGACAATTGACAGGTTACCGGATGTTGGTGATTTTGTTTTCTCAACGGCAGTTCTGTGTGAACCTTAGAGAAGAGAAGAACAAGAGCTGAGTGCTCAGAGTAACTGTAAGGCTTTTTTTGTGTGTTCTAGTTAGTTATTGTTGTTGTGTTTCGTTCTCTGTGCCAGAAAAACAGTTGTGTGTGTGTAATAACCATCAATAAATAGTCGAGTAATTAGTAACTTAGTGTTTTATTCTGCCATATACTGCCTAACCCGCCTACTGACCGCTTCCATCCGGATACTACAATCTCAGAAGTGGGATAGAAATAGGGCAGATTTGGACAGAATATAATAGTTGTGTTTCAAACTTAGATTATGTTTCAAATGACCAGTGTTAACGATCAACAGGCGTCCAAAATGGCGTCTCGAGAGGAAGTTAGCCGCCAAAAAGGGGAAGAAGGACCTGGATACGCATCTGTGGCATCGGCTGATCACACGTATGATCATAACAACTCGAACGAGCATAACCCGAACCTTTTACGAAGGGTTTCGACACATTTAGAACAGATTGACAGCAGTAGATCGAATGTTCCGAGTGTAGCGTTTGACAGTTATGCGTCAACGTCAACTAACAATCAAAATAATGTTGGGTCAATGGTGACACTGTCTTTGGACGAATTATTACAAAGTACGATAAAGGCCGCAAGAGTAAATATAGACGATGGTGGTAGAAAGTTTTCATACAATGAAATTTGTTCGTTATTGCCAGAATTCGCAGGAACACCCGATGAAGATGTTTGTGCATTTTTTTAACCGCGTCGAAACTGTAAAATTAGCCTATGATGCCACCGATGAATGTTTAACATTAGCAGTCATTTCGAAATTACGCGGCAAAGCTCGTGAGTGGTTTCATTCGAGATTTGAGTTTGGAGCGTTAACCTGGCGCGATTTGAAAGACAGAATGTGCGAAATGTATAAGAGAAGTGAAAATCGCGTGTACCTGTTCCAGAAATTTATCTCTAGAAAGTGGAGACGCAATGAACAGTTTAACGAGTATTATCACGAGAAAATACTCGCTGGTAATAAGTTAGGAATTTGTGAAAGGGACTTAATAGACTATGTGATTGAGGGAATAGGAGACACCAATCTAAAGGTGCAATGTAAATTAAAAGAATTTGACAGCTTATCAAAGCTACTAACGTTGATGAACGATGTGACATCCTCAATGAGGCAGCCCGCACAACAAACGCCTAGAATGAGTAATGTGTCTACCATGCGACAACCTGAAATAAGAGGATCCTTTCAGACGGAGACAAAGATTGTGCAGCCTAGGAACCGAAGATGTTATTCATGTGGAGAGGCAGGACATTTAGCACCACAATGCAACAGAAATGCAGGAAGTCAGTGTCGTATATGTAAGTCATACAGTCATGTAGCACCCCAGTGTCCTAGACGTGGATATTCCCAGCAATCGCCAATCAGCAACGGAATGATGAACAGCTCAGCTACGAGGAGTGGGCAGTATAGTCAAGCTGACAAACACAACCAGCAAAATAGTCTACCTCTCGGGAATGTCCACTACAGTGATCAGGTTTCAAATCTATTTGGTGAGAAAGATACTCAGAGGTCAGGTATTCCCAAAAACTTGAAATTTGTAAACATGTCAGTAGTTTCTGATAATGGGCTATGTGATACTTCTTCCACTCTGATAAGTAATAGCAACTGTAGTATTAGCATTGCATTATCTTCCCCTTTAAGTGACTATTTCAATCATTTAAATGCAGTTTTGGACTCTGGTAGCCCAATTTCACTAATTAAGCAATCAAAAGTGGACATGCAAGAATGTAACCCTTTTGTATCTGCTAGCACATATGTCGGCATTAATTCTTCACAAATTGAGATAGTTGCTACCTACAACTGTCCGGAAATACTGATAGGAAGTGTCAAATTTCATAATTTACGCTTTCATATTGTGCCAGATCATACAATGAAATATGATGCACTCCTTGGTCGAGATTTTATGTTTAGAAATGATGTAGTCATTACTTTTGAAAGTCAGTCTATACTTATTAGGAAAAACTCTAGTGAATTTGAAGAGCAGTTGATGTTAATAGATAGCAACGAATTTAGTAACCTTGATCCTAAAATCAATGATGCTTTGCCTGTATGTAAAAGGTCAACACTTAATAACATTATCTTTGAGCATTATAATGTAGAGAGGTCTATTTTACCTGCTATTGATTTTTCTATGCCAATTAAGCTTAATGCTAATCATGTTCCATTCTACTTTAAGCCAAGACGTTTGTCACATATTGAGAGCTTAGAATTGCGTAAGATATTAGACAATCTTTTAGAGAAAGGTTTTATTAAAGAAAGTGAATCACCTTATGCTTCACCTATAGTTTTAGTTAAAAAGAAAACTGGGGGAATGCGATTATGTATTGATTATAGAGAACTCAACAAAATTGCTATCAAAGATCGTTATCCAATTCCTAATATTGATGAACAACTTGATATGTTAAAGGGCAAAACTATATTTTCAAAAATTGATTTATCAAATGCTTTTCATCAGATAAAATTAGAGCAAGGTTCAGAGAAGTATACAGCATTCACATGTTGTTTTGGTTTGTTCGAATATACCCGTGCACCATATGGTTACTGTAATTCACCAGCATATTTTATGCGTTTTCTTGATAAAGTTTTTAGGCCTTTAATACAAAAGAAACTTATATGCATATATATGGATGACATACTTATTGCAACTGAAAGTTGGGATCAGCATATAGATATTTTAAAGCAAGTGTTGAAGTTAATTAGAGATAATTTGTTAGAAATAAAACTAGACAAATGTTTATTTGCAATGTATGAAATTGATTATTTGGGCTATACTGTGAGTAGCAAAGGAATTGTTCCTAATAAGAGTAATATAGAATCAGTTAAAAATTTTCATACCCCTAGATGTAAGAAAGATGTACAAAGTTTTTTAGCTTTAGTTAGTTATTTTAGAAGGTTTGTTAAAAACTTTTCTACTCTTGCTAAACCTCTGTATGATCTCTTAAAGAAAAATGTTGAATTTACTTTTGGGAAAAATGAACTTGATTCTTTTGAAATATTGAGAGAGGCTCTTTTAAAGCCTCCTATTTTATCAATTTATTCACCAGCAGCTGAAACAGAGCTCCACTGTGATGCGTCTTCCCTAGGTTTAGCTTCAGTTCTTATGCAACGTCAGGTAGATGACAAATTCCACCCTATTGCTTATTTTAGTAAGCGCACATCTGAAAGTGAGAGAAAATATCATAGTTTTGAGCTTGAATGTCTTGCAATAATCTGTTCTATTAAGCGATTTCATGTATATTTGTACGGAATTAATTTTAAAATTATCACAGATTGTAACAGCCTTAAACTGACCTTGTCTAAGAAGGATATAAATCCTAGAATAGCACGCTGGTGCCTGTTCTTACAGAATTATCACTATACGTTAGAACACAGACCTGGTATTAAAATGGGTCATGTTGATTCACTAAGCCGCTATAATACTATACTTCTATTAGAATGTAATAGTTTTGAACAGAATTTATCTTTAAAGCAATTACAAGATCCTGACATTAAAGAAATACGTAGGCAGTTGGAACAACGAGAGTTACCACAGTACGAACTCAATAATGGACTAGTTTACAAAAAATTTAAAAATAACTTATTATTTTATGTACCAAGTTGTATGGAAAGTAGTATTATAAGAACTTATCACGATGAAGTAGGCCATTTAGGTACAGATAAAGTATACAATTTGATTTTGCAGCTATACTGGTTTCCCAAGATAAAAGAAAAGATTCGTACTTACATTTCTAATTGTTTGTCCTGTTTGTTTTACTCTCCGTATACCGGAAGGCCAGAAGGTGTGATGCATAGCATACCTAAAGGCGATAAACCATTCTTGACTATTCATATTGATCATTTTGGTCCTTTACAAAAAAACTAGTAGTGGGAAAAAATTTATCTTTGAAGTTATTGACGCCTTCACTAAATTTGTAAAATTTTTTGCAGTTAAAGATACTTCTACAAAACTTGTTATAAAATGTTTAGAAGAATATTTTCGCAACTATTCAAAACCTTTACTTATAATATCAGACAGAGCTACTTGTTTTACCTCCCAGGAGTTTAAAGAGTTTTTGCAGCTTAATAATATAGAACATGTTAAAATCGCAGTAGGCACCCCAAGAGCTAATGGACAGATAGAAAGAATAAATAGGGATCTTACTCCCCTTTTAAGTAAACTTAGCCCAGAATTAAATAAATGGGATACTCTGCTTCACAGAGTCGAGTATGCATTAAATAACACTGTTAATAGAACTACCGGATATTCTCCTTCAGCATTGTTATTTGGTCTTGATCAGACAGGACCAGTTGATGATCAGTTAAGAATTTATTTAGAAAATGAATTTGAAAAAGAAAGAAACCTCGAAACTATTCGAGCCATTGCTTCATCAAATATAATCAGAAATCAAGAAACGAGTAAGAAATATTTTGATAATGCTCATAAGGAGCCTACAAAATTTAGAGTAGGGGATTACGTCATGATTACTAATATTGATACAACAGTTGGAGTAAACAAAAAATTAATACCAAAATATAAAGGGCCTTATATAATTTTTAAAGTCCTTTCTAATGATAGGTATGTGGTAAAAGACATAGAAGGTTTTCAGGTGGCAAATATACCATATGAAGGTATTTTAGAGTCTTCTAGAATAAGATTATGGCAGGGAACAAATGATGTGTAAAAAATAATAATTCTATAAGTTGCTAGATAATAGATATGTAACTATGTAATCTTGTACAGTTGTTAAGTTATTTGTGCCTAATTTGTTATTTCATAATTAGTATATAAGTTTTGTACTTGTCAACTACTAGTATTCTAACATTGTATACTATTGTTTGTTGATTTGTAAGTTATAAGTATAGTGTAACTGGTCGAGGGCGACCATTATGTCAGGACTGGCCGAGCTATAGTAGCTAAGTGTTTAATTTAAATTTTCTGTATTAACACGGACGATTTCGGAACTACTCGTGTGTGCATGACAATTGACAGGTTACCGGATGTTGGTGATTTTGTTTTCTCAACGGCAGTTCTGTGTGAACCTTAGAGAAGAGAAGAACAAGAGCTGAGTGCTCAGAGTAACTGTAAGGCTTTTTTTGTGTGTTCTAGTTAGTTATTGTTGTTGTGTTTCGTTCTCTGTGCCAGAAAAAAAGGTTGTGTGTGTGTAATAACCATCAATAAATAGTCGAGTAATTAGTAACTTAGTGTTTTATTCTGCCATATACTGCCTAACCCGCCTACTGACCGCTTCCATCCGGATACTACAATATATATATATATATATATATATATATATATATATATATATATATATATATATATATATATATATATATATATATATATATATATATATATATATATATATATATATATATATATATATATATATATATATATATATATATATATATATATATATATATATATATATATATATATATATAGTGTAATGACACTATATATATATATATATATATATATATATATATATATATATATATAGTGTAATGACCACTATGAAACTAAATTGTTAATTTTAAATACTTCTATGTTTGGAGATGATGTGTCTTGACAGATGACTTTTCGATCCACTAGTGTAATCACACAATGCACAATTAAAAGGTCTTTCATCAATATTTCTGTGTTTGGAGATGATGTGTTTTGATAGACTTCCTTTGACTCCACTAGTGTAATCACAAAAATTACATTTAAATGGTCCCTCTTCAATACTTCTGTGTTTGGAGATGATATGTCTTGACAGATGCGATTTCCGTACACTAGTGTAATCACACAATGCACATTTAAAAGGTCTTTCCTCCATACTTCTGTGTTTAGCGATGATGTGTTGTGACAGATGACATTTCCATACAGTAGTGTAATTACACAAGGCACATTTAAAAGGTCTCTCTTCCACACTTCTGTGTTTGGCGATGATGTGTCTTGACAGACTTCCTTTGACTCCACTTGCATAATCACAAAACTTACACTTAAAAGGCCTGTCTTTAATACTTCTGTGTTTGGAGTTGATGTGCTGTGACAGATTACTTTTCCGTACACAAGTGTAATCGCACAAATCACATTTAAAAGGTCTGTCTTTCACACTTCTGTGTTTGGCGATGATATGTCTTGACAGACTGTCTTTGGCTATGCTAGCGTAATCACACAACTCACATTTAAAAGGTCTTTCTTCAATACTTCTGTGTTTGGCGATGATGTGACTCGACAGACTTCGTTTGGCTCCACTAGAGTAATCACACAACTCACATTTAAAAAGCCTGTCTTTAATACTTCTGTGTTTGGCGATGATGTGTCTTGACATACTTCCGTTGTCTACACTAGCGTAATCACACAACTTACACTTAAAAGGTCTCTCATCAACACTTCTGTGTTTGGACATGGTGTGTTTGGCAAAATTGGTTTTAGTTACACAAGTGTAATCACACAACTCACATTTATAAGGTCTATCTTTAATACTTCCATGTTTGGCCATAATATGCATTAACAGATGCTCTTTGCTTACCGTAGTGTAATCACACGAGTCACATTTATAAGGCATGTCTTCGATATTTCTGTGTTTGGAGATGATGTGTCTTGATAGATATGCTTTCCGTACACAACTGTAATCACACAACTCGCATTTAAAAGGTCTATCTTTAATACTTCCGTGTTGGGAGATAGTATGTGTTGCCAGATGCCCCTGATTTACAGTAGCGTAATTACATGACTCACATTTAAAAGGCCTGTCTTCAATACTTCCGTGTTTGGAGGTGATGTGTTTTGCCACAGCCCATTTCCATACACTAGTGTAATTACACAACTGGCATTTAAAAGGTCTCTCATTAATATGTCTGTGTTTGGAGATGATGTGTTTCGACAGACTGGTTTTGTGTACAGCAGTGTAACCACATAACTCACAGTGAAAAGGTCTCTCCTCAACCGTTCCGTGTTTGGAGATGGTGTGTCTTGTCAGAACTGATCTCCATACAGTGGTGTAATCACACAACTCACATTTAAAAGGCCTTTCTTCAATACTTCTGTGTCTGGAGATGATGTGTTGTGACAGATACTTTTTCCATGTGCTAGTGTAATCACACAGCTTACATTTGAAAGGTCTCTCTTTAATACTTCTGTGTTTGGAAATGATGTGTGATGACAGTTGCCCTTTCTGTACACAAGTGTAATTACACATCTCACATTTAAAAGGTCTCTCTTCATAACTTCTATGTTTCCTAATGATGTGTCTTGACAGGTGGCTTTTTGATGCACAAGAATAATTACACAAATCACATTTAAAACGTCTCTCTTCAATACTTTTGTGTTTGAAAACAGCATTTCTTGAGAAGTCTACTGTATCCTGTAAATCGCTTAAATAATCACACTTACTGTCCAACTGTTTGCAAACATCAATACTTAAGCTCGTTTTGTCATCTTTATTTACAGAGTTATCACTATCACTATAATATTCCTTTTTAAAATCCACAAATGAAGTCAAATCACATTCTGCTGTTTCTATTTTGATATCTTCATCTGTTTTTATTTCTTCCTCCTTGCACTCGAACTTTAATTTCAAATCGTTACTGGCACTGGCATCCATGTTTATCTTCAATACAAAGTTTTACCTATCACCAAAGATTTTGTTTTTTCTTTTTAGCACTTGAATTAGAATGGACTACACATGTATGTAAGTCTGTAGCACAGGATAAAGAGTCTGTAATCTTAATTTATACTAAAATTTAAGATTTATGATACGACATATGACTATACAACATCAAACGCACAACGCCAACGACAACGCCAGTGTTGCCATTAGGTCGACACAAATATTAAGTAGTGATGGGTTGCTATTTAACAGTCTGTTATTTTTTAACTGTTGTCGAGCCGCAACAGTAACAACATGTTATGGATATATACAAATAACAGGTACAGGGGTGGGGATGCTGTTGCGCTTTACACTAGAACTCGGAGTCGTATCTGTTTCTGTTGTCGCATCTGTTTCTGTTGCACTGCTACGATGAATCAACTTCTGTTTTCATCCGCAACTGTTATAACAGGATGAATGGACATTAGACTGGGAATGGGGTATAGAGCGGACTTTACTTCATAACATACTACTTTATACTAGTGTGCTCACAGCTTTGGGAACGTAGGGTCGTCGGTACAATGAAACTGTTAAATTTTGACAGGTTATTGATTCACACAAGACACACACATATATTTACAATTTATAAACAAACACAAAATATGAAAAATGTAAATAAAATCAACGATGTTTCTTTTTTTCTTTGAGAAAAATTGTCTTACACTAAAAAATACTTTTCTAACAAAACACTTTTAAAGTTCTGAGTTTTTGTTGATGAACATTATTTGACTGACTTTGGTCGACGAAAGTCTCTTACGGCGGTCACTTAAAATTTGTCCTGTTTTAGAAAAAAGTCTTTCGCACGGAACAGACGCAGCGACAGTCCCGAACTTCTCCTTCACCATTTTACTTAAATGTGGATATTTATAAGAATGAATTTTCCACCATTTAAGTGGATCTCCATTTCTAGGCAAAAGCGGTTCGTTGTTTGCACAGTTTTTAAAAGCGTACTGATTAAGAAGACCGATGATTCACCGATGGTGAACCGAGAATCGAAAATGTAACTAGAGATCCTTCTAACAAAAAATAAAAGCGTAATGTAATAAAGAACCATATGTGCAGAATAAAGGCAAATTTCTTTACCGAAATTTTATAAGAGGTGCAGCATGTTGGAGCTTCCGGTTTTGTGGAAACTCCATCAACTTTCATTATTCAAATGGAACACCTTTTATATTACCTCATTTTATTAATATTACAAGTCATGCTGGTAAAAAGTGAGCTAAGTTTCCTTCACTTCTGACATATTTATGGTCGCTAAAAAATTCGTTCTTAATTTTTCAATATGTGAAAGGCTGTATATGTAGCAACTGAAAATTATTAAAAATGAACTATATCACTGTAAAAATAAAATCAAGTCACCGCGTATATAAAAAAATTATCACAGTCGTTGACGTTAACTCAATCTTCATTAGATAACTCTATATGCAGATGGCATTTTTGTTTTAAGAAAAAACTGATATGTATACAAATGTACAGTTATGCTTTAACATGAGTCCTTAGGTATTATATTATATTAGGTAGTTTTTTTGCTCATTCTTCTTTGCCTTATGTAACTAATCAATCAATATTCCTTTTTACTTTTCACTTTGGAAATTTAAGAAATAGATCCAATTTTAAACATCTTTTTTTTATTACTACTGCAAAATAAAAAATCGCTGAAACTTAAAAAATCTCAGAAACAGTACCAATTTTAATGAAATTATAAAAATATTCCCTGTACCCGGTATAGTTGAAACCAGACACACTTCGCCCTATAGGTAGAGAGAAAAAAGTTAGTTTTAATTTTTAAAAAATTATTTATTTTATTTTTTGCTTACAATAATTCATGTATTTCATATAGCTCTCATTTTCAAGGAAAAGATGGTTATAGAGGTTTTCAAGCTCAATGCTTAACTAATACTTAATTAGTAAAGAAAATTCGAAAGAAATTCTGCATTGTTGAATTTTTTACCAAATTATTATTAGTGATGAATACCCAAAAAAAAACTCCATTATTTTTTTAATAAAAAATTTATTAACTGTTTTAAACATAATACAAGAATATTTTTTATTTTAAACATTACCCAACTACACCACCGGACGGGTTCAGCTACTGTTACTACGTCTACGTGGAATTCTTAATAATTCATAGTTCATACTGTTATTTTCAACCTGTTATATTTAACTGTTATTTCTAAATAACAGTAACAGTTGCGACCTGTTAAAGCAATATAACAGTTTTTCCCATCACTACACAAAATTACTGGCAAAACTTGATTGCAATAGTGGCATTTCCTAGCAAATTTTAAATATTTTATTACTTGCAAATTAATTATTTAGTAGTTATTTTTTGGTGATCATTATCTTTGTCCTAATGGGTACGTAAGTCCGCATCTGTAAAATTATGGTGTGATAACTGTGATTTTGCGAATGATGTAAAATTACGTCGGAGCGTCAATCTTAATCTTATACAGCATGGGTACTTTTTAGAATACACCGGTGGGTTGAATCGTCAGGTAATAACATTATATGATTGGCTAGTTTAAAGAACGCAGTCCACAGTATACGTAGCAATCAGTAACGAAATTCGGTCGATTACCACTCGCCGGATTTTGGAATATCCATAGACAAAGTATAATATGGAATTTATTAGTCTTAACCAACGGAGGGTGCCGTAAGCGCTTCTAACTCATCGTTCATCTGTCACTGTCGTTTCTCAAGGTTTTAAAATTCTCATTTAATTTTTGTTTAATAGAGTTTGTAAGCAGTATTTCAGTGTTTATGAAACTTAATAACAGAATTTGTGACTACCTCATGATATAACAGGCTATAAGAGATTTAAAAACATTGCTAAAAAGAAAAGGGACATTTAAAGGGTGTTCCTCAACGCATCCAGTGACAATTGTCTCGATATTCGACCATTTAAACAAATACTATATAATGTAATAATGACAATACAGGACACTCCGGCTGATTTCGTGTTTCAAGAATATCAGCGGCCCCTAGCGGATAGTACTGATGTTACGTCGTCCGAGAACGTGTAACACTAGCAATTGCTGGTGTTTAACTGTGTATAATTAAGTTTGAGCTGTGTTTTTTTACAATGAATATTAGTGGTTGGGTGTGTGCAATCTATAATTGTTCGAATTATAACGTGCTAAATCTATCAAAGATATTTCATAGATTTCCAAAGGATGGAGAAACGTGAATATGATTTTGGTAAAGGTTTACTTTCGGGGAGCAAATCCGATTTTTTATGAAATTTTGCATACAGACGTATTTTAGGGTGTGGATGACGAAAATCACAATAAAAATTAGGGCAAATGCCAACTAATGGTGTTATTTGGAATTTTTTCTTGGAAAATTGTAGGTTATACTTACGTTTGCGGCATGTTTTACACATTTTCGGGGGCCGTTCGTTTTATATCAAGCTAAAGAAGGGTGTATTTCACTATTCTAATTCATTTTCACATAGTTAGTGCAACCTTTACCTGTTTATGTGCCTCTGAAAATTACCCTTCTTTTCATCCTATAAGTTGAAATTGACATTTGACATATAAAGCCAATTTAATGTCAGCTCTCGTCAAGGCCAGAGGCTTTCCTAGTATTAAGAGAAGAAATTTCGTACCTTTTAGTGAATTTTCGTAGAAAAAATTCACTAATGGGGAGATCCCGACTTTTGAATTTTGAAAAAATTTTTGCAAATGAGCGCGAACTAGGACCCCTAGAACCCATATCCGGTGTCAGTTTCAATTTTTATATGTTTATATATGTTTACATATATATATATATATGTATGTATCACACCGATAACTCAAAAACTGATGGGCCGATTTTGATAAAATTTGGCATGTACCTTTCTTTTGTTAATAGCTTGGATAAGTTCGTTAGTCAGGAAAATCGGACGAGGTTTTCCGGGAAAATTTTGAGTTTTCATTCGAAAAAAATTCATATCTCAAAAAGTAATAAGCCGATTTTAATAAAATTTGGCACATACCTTCCTTTTGTAAATGGCTTTGACATGTTTGTTAGTCAGGAAAATCGGACGAGGTTTTCCGGGAAAATTTTGAGTTTTTATTCGAAAAAAATTCATATCTCAAAAAGTAATAAGCCGATTTTAATAAAATTTGGCACATACCTTACTTTTGTAAATGGCTTTGACATGTTTGTTAGTCCAGAAAATCGGACAAGGTTTTCCGGGAAAATTTTGAGTTTTCATTTGAAAAAAATTCATATCTCAAAAAGTATTAAGCCGATTTTAATAAAATTTGGCATGTACTTTCCTTTTGTAAATGGCTTTGACAAGTTCGTTATTTAGAAAAATTGGACGAGGTTTTCCGGGAAAATTTTGAGTTTTCATTTGAAACATTTTTTTATCTTAAAAAATATAAAATCTATGATAACCAAATTTGGTAGGTAGGTTCACGATAGAAAAAGTAAACTATACACTAAAATTTAGATTTCTATGTTACAAGAAAAAAAAGTTATAATAAAATATTTTGTGCCAGATCATTTCTATGAAAATTCACTACCATAACGCACTTGCTGCGTCCAGACTTTTTAGTTTTGAAAATGATATCCGTCATTTTATGCGCCACATTGGGGACTGTTGGTGGTTGAACATTTGGAGGTGGGTTGAGAGTAGAATTGCCGGCGAACAACGAGGCAAAAAGTTCAGCCTTGCCCAGGGCGGTAGAAACAATTTCATCCCCTGAGACAAGAGGTGGGAACGTGCTGTTGCAGAAATTATTCCCAATAGATTTAGCAAGAGTCCAGAAGGGTTTGCTGCCCTTAAAGCTTAAGAGGACTTTGTTTTTTATGTGGTTATTAAACGAGTTTTTTGCCTCAGAAAGAATGCGGACATGGCGGTTTCTTGCGTCGTTAAATGCTTGACGGTTTTCTTGACTGGGGTTGTGTAGAAGCGTTTTGTGAGCTTTGACCTTTTCAAGTCTGGCCTTGTCAGAGGATTTAGAGAACCAGGGCTTTTGAGTGGTCTAAGAGGTTTTCTGTGTACGTGGAATAAATAATTCCATACCAGCTTGGATAATTTCGGTGATGTTTTGTGAGATACCAGAGGGGTCATGATGAGAGAAGCAGGCAGACGCCCATGGAAATGAGGAAAAGTAATCTCGCATGTCGTCCCAGTTCGCGGAGTTGTGTGACCTCGGGTTGCAGTGCGCAGGAAGCGGTGACCACGCCATGGTCTGAGCGACCGAGGGGGGGCGGTGACTGATATTTTTTGGCATTCAGGATTTGTAGTAAAGAGGAGATCCAAGGGATTTGAGTTGGGTGTTGGGATGCGGGGAAAGTAAGTAGGTTGCTGAACCATTTAGAAATCAAAGGTATACAGCTTTGTGACATATATCAATTATACTACTTCCTTTCCTTAAATAGTTGAACACCTGACACAAAATAGTACCATTAGTGATTATACTGCATTTGATTGACATTTCATTCATTTTTTC